>CM029375.1:17498150-17750650 GCA_017165825.1 Hepsetus odoe | reverse complement strand
TTGCACTTGCCTGGTCTAAAGGACTGTATGATGCATTGTTGTATTTGCATTGAACGAGGTATTCTCTGTGTTCACCAGCTAAACCTATATGTGTGGAAAGTAGTTGCCAGGATTTATTGTAGGGCATCCACAGAACTGTATTTAAAAAAAGAATTTTTGAGTGCATTGCAGTAAATGAATTGGTGTAAAATAAAGCCTGTAAATGAGTTACTCAATGACAGATGTGCCATGATCAAAATGACACTCTACCTGGTCCAGCCTGACTTCACTAAGGCCTCAGCCTGCATGTGGTTATATCTTTCGCCTGGTGGAAAAGTTCCCCGGAGGATTACTTATTTCACAACGAAAACTACACAGATCCTTCGTTCATTAGCCAAGATGTGCTCCCTTTTTGTTTAGCTTGGGTGCTTTCCCCTGCAGCAGGTGCAGAAGAAGAGTAAACATGTCATGTGGTGCATGGGCCAGCTGAGCGGAGCGCTGCACTGTTGTTTTCTTTTGGCCAGGCTGCTGGTTAGATGTCACTCGGGTGGCATTCCATTTGTGACTGTGGGTCATGGCCCTGCTGGCTGTTGATGGGAGGGAGGGAGGGGGGCTGTCTCCAGCCGTCATAAAACCTGCCCTTCTGAACTTTGATACTCACTTCTTTCAAATAAGTGTTTCTGGTTGCAACTTAAAAGAGGTTTCATTTCAAGAAGCGTGTGGAATGTTCTCTTACTGATTTCCAGGCCAATTCGTTTCTACGCACAGTTACAGGTCCACGATCGTGGAAAGTTTTTCCATAGTTTTTCAAGTATGTAGTGTATAAATATGTGTACAGTTTTTAATAAAGTGAAACTGACAACCCTCGTCACTGCGAGGTCACAGCACAGCACATGTGAACCACAATGAAATTGGACCTCTGCTTTTAACCCATGCAACAAACACCGTGCAGCAGTGGGCAGCTATTGAAAGCGCCCGGGGAGCAGTGATTGGGACGGTACCTTGCTCAAGGGTACCTCAGGGAAACCTACTTGTGAGGGAATCGAACCCACAATCTTCCAAAGCTGGGACGACTCCCTAACCACTAGGCCACCGCTGCCCCAGCATAGCAAATATTGAAGCGAATCTGTAACAGCTAGTTTTTGTGACAAACACATTTTCTTATTAATGCTGTCAGAACCGTGTGCATATTGAATATAACAACTGCTTCATTACAGAATGATAGAAGTGGTTACAATGACTTCCTGCGAAATCTCTTTTTGAAGTTTGCAAGATTTTGTTCCAACAGGAAGAATATCTCTCGGTTTATTTTCAGAGAATATTTCCAGCCTACAGCTGTTTAGAGTCAGCCTAGTTTGCACTGAAGTTATAAAGAGTGTTTGCATCTTCAAAGAACTATGGCTACTTTGATTAGAGCTGTTCCAGTTACTCAAATCGATTAAATAATTATTCAAATGTTAGTTCTGTACGAATTGGCTTATTGATTACTTGGTTATTTGAGGGATAATCAAAGAGTCGTTCCTTTTTATAAAACCTAGCTGAGAGTAAGAATCCCACACAAGCTGGACCTCATGAGTGCCCATGTTTCTAGTAGCGGATTTTATGAACGTAAAATGTGCTGTTTGCTGTTGTAAGCTGTGCGTATACGATACTCATTTAGCAGTAAAAGAGCTGCTAGACTACTCTACAGCTACAGCTATTTTTTAAGTATTCTTGTAATTAAAAGTAATAGCTCTAAATTGGACCCATCCATGTCATGTAAAATACAGGGAAAAAGTTGGTTATTGCCCCTTTAATGACCAGCACTAGAGATCCCTGAGCTTTAACGTCAGAATGACCTTATGTGTGGAAAACGTCCCTGTGGTGCTTGCCAGAGCTTTGTTTAACTGAGCTTTTAAGGAACGTCATTTACTTTAACTTTAGTTTCTTCTTCCCACATGGACATGTTTGAATTACAAGGGGATCATGCGCATTGTCTAAAAATGGCTTTAGAACGCTCATATTGCAGCGTAACTGATAACGTTAGGCTCTCTGTGTGTTAGTCATTGGTGATTTTTCTGTTCTGATGTAATGTCATTTGGAACACCTCATCACTCCACACACACACTGAGTGTTTGGAGCTGAAACAGTAGTGTTTGGATCATAATTATGGCATGTTGGTCACTTCAAGTTAGGTGCCAGCAGATCCTGTCCCCATAACCACTTCACAGTGTGGAGATTTGTTGCTCTAGGTTGCAGACGAGCATCAGCTGCAGTTTTGGACACACTGTTTGATTACTCACTGCCTTTATGGCAGCCCTGCGAAGCATGAAATACAGGGATCTCCTTGCAGAGATCGTCCCTTCAGTATACAGCCCGGAGTGAAGGTTTTATGAAGAGCTTGGTGTCCTAAAATTTCAGCAGTGTGGGGTTTCTTTAGCAAGATTTTTTTTTGCCTATAAGCAAGTTACTGTTTAGTAACAAGAACTGCGCCCAACAACAAATAGTTTATTTGTATCATAGTTGTAAATAAGGACTTGTTGTGATTATAACAGCAGTGTACCCTTGTCGATTGAACATTCATTCATATCAAGTTTTTGTGTGAACCTTTCCATGTGTCAGAGCATGATTCCATCAGTCTCCTGCCTGATGGTTGTTATGTGATTAACATTATGGCCTGCATAGGTGTGCGCATACTAACGTCAATTATCTTCCTGTTTGATATGAATAATAAGTGTCCGTTTTATAGTGTTAACTGACAGAAGTCATTCTTAAAGCTTTAATAAGCAAAGCAAGTAAACGAACCTCGTAAACCGTAGCTTCAGCCTGAGTTCCGAATGCTCGTCTTTAAGTGACTCAATTAGAAGCAATTAGGCTGACATCACTCCTTGACAGCTGTCCACATCGTTTTCTCACTAGCGGCTCCGAAGTGCTCCGTGACCTCTCTCTCAAAACATCTTCATAATTTCTACACCTCCTGCTGTAGCCACTTCAGATTGTTACTCTTCACTAGCGCACACACCTGCCATCTGTCGTGGCCTACCCCTTAGCCTTCCTTCAGACTGCATTTAAGTGCTCTTGGGGTGTTTGTTCCCACTTGGTGGTATGGCGGAAGGTGTGGGGGTTATTGACGGGACCATCTGTGGCCACTGTCATTCTTTAGGGTTTGATAGGCTAAGCTGAGGTCTTGTCTGGCCTTTCTATTCAAGCTGGGCTTTTCATTCCAGCCTATTAAAGCTGCTTCACCCTCCACACTCACATCAGACCCTGGCTCCACTATAGCCCCCCCCACCTATGTGAGTGTAATTGAAGCAGTATTGTAGCAGGGTGCTATCACAAAACAAGAACATGACATAATTTCGACACAATTTTAACTGCATTCACAGATTTTAAGGACTTTTTGATGAACGGAATAGTGATTGGTGAATTTATGCATTTTACTCCCCGCTTTTTTCCCCCAATTACAGAACACCTGTTAGCTATAACATTTAAGCCATGTTGTGTAGATCTCCCTCATACCTTCTAACTTCCTAATTCCTTGAGAATTACTGTAATTTGTGAGATGGGGCCTTTATTGATCTCAGATTTTCTGAATTTTCTGCGTGATTAGGAGACGTGTCGGTAGAAGTGGACCAGTTCTATTAAATGTTTAATTCTGTTTTCTGCTGAGAGTGACAGCATGTTGGGCTAAGAGCAGGAGTTAAGATCTTTCTTCTGGTGGCAGAGATCATCTCTGTTTACTAATCCAACTTCCAGTTCCAAGTCACACTCTGAGTTTAAGCTGTTTATGCATTAAACAGTGGTGTGCCTCTTTAAAAAGGTGACTGTAAACATCCTGGAAGGCTAGACTGACCTCATTTCCTCAATTTGCTTAAACAATTGGTTTCCTTTTTCCTTTTTTAAAGCCTGACAGACCTCAACAATCTGTCCACAAACTGTTGCTCTTGCACCCAGGTAGGGTAACTTGTGGTTTGTATTAAAGTGCTTTTTCTTTTTTCTTTTTTATTTAAAAGAACACAGAACACAGCCTGGCTAGATAGATGCTATGACTTTTGGACATTTTGCAGCAGACTATGTGAGACTGTGGTCAGAGTGCCATTTTATACTGCATGTTATAGGTATTATTATTATTATTATTATTATTATTATTATAGGCATATACCATGAACTTAAGCTATATAAATGGCTTCACTTCCTATTATTCTTGCTGCATCACAGTCATAAGTGCTAGTAGGTGCTGTTCATTCAGACAAAGGTAACAATTCATTCATGGATTGCGTTTAAAGATAACTCTGATTGACAGAGTCTACTGCACGTTTGTCAGACCAAATAAATGCCTCGTGCTTTGTAGACACATCGGCCATAGGCTATATTTGAGACTCTGACATGGTTGAGAAGAACTGCAGTGGTTAACAACTAAAATCAATGAAGCATTTGGCCCCATTATGCTAACAGATCTCCTCATCCAGCAGTTGTTTTTCATGAAGATGAAGAAGAACTAACGTAACCTTTAACTGACAGTCAGTCAGACTATAACCAGCTGCAAGATTAAGGTTTCATATAAATAACCTATCAGTCTGATAAGTCTGATCAGCTTTGATTGGCTAATTAAGTGTGTTAAATCAACCAAGAGTCAAGATAAGCCATTCTAGTCTCTCTCTCTCTCTCTCTCACTCTCGCTCTCACTCTCACTCTCTCTCAGTGGTGTTCACAATAAGCAGGTGCTGATGGTTGTGTATGTTTCCTAGGCAACCATGCTGCTTAACCCCGTTTGTTTCTAATCTGTTTCTCAAAGCGACCAGAGATCTCAACATAACACCTGCACTTTCCATTCCCCACTGGCCCTGGCCGAACCCCTGTGCTTGCTTCGTTGTCACAAAACGACGATTTCATAGAATGCATTATGCATTACTGACATTTCTCCTGTAAGGTTTTCTTTGCATTGGCTGGGGGTTTTGTACTGTTCTTCAACTTCACTGAGTCCTTTAGAATGGTCTCCTGAGTGCAGTGCGCCAGGGCCTTCTAACCACTGTTCCTTCAGTCCTGCCCTGGCATTTTGCCCAGGGTGTCACCCACTATGCCTCACATGTAAATGAATGAAATTTCAGCATTCAAACCAAGCAGCTTTCATCATGGTTACAATACTGTCTTTATTAAACAGGTGGTAATATCTCATCAAGTCAACCAAGAAACCAGCTGGGAGCACACGGCATGCTTGAACATTTTGCACTTGTTTCACAGTTCTTTGGTTAGATTAAACCCTGTACTAGACTTTGAAATAATAGGACTTTTAATTCCTCTCTGGAAAGCAGTTACAGAAAGCAGAAATCAGTTAACTACATAAGATAAATGTTAGAATCTTCTAATCTTCTTATGAACACAATTTATGTGAATGTATATTTGCATAAAAAAAGAATGTTGTGTTATTTATTTTTATATATATATATATATATATATATATATAATGCAAATTCTTGCATATTTCATTTTGTTTCTTTCTGAAAACTCTGCATTTCTGTGGATAAATACGTACAGGAAAAAAACCCATTGATTTTAGATTTTTTTTTTTTTTAGTTATTACAGGGCAATTGTACCAGTTTAGCTTCTCCTCTGGCCAGTTAGTGGCTTGCAGTGTTGTAGGCCATAGTGTGGTGTAAACTGGATTAATCTACAGCCTTGTCACCTCTGACCCCCTTGCCTTTCTCCTACCTTGACCTTTTGAACTTTGAAAGGGGGCAGGGTGCGTAGGTTCAGCATAATCAATAGCCAAAGGCCATCTTTTCAGCAAGGTGGTCTTTAAAATATGTCTGGGGCCATTGCAGTGAGTGGATGGGGGAGCTGATCTTTTTGAATGCGATAGTCAATGAAAAGGCAGGCGAAAAGCTTTGCCCCCCTTTGTCAGCTCTAAACCTGATTGATTACTTGAGGCAAAGGCGTGGCCCTGGCCTTCATTTATGTCAGCCATACAATGCTGTGTAACCTCTCTGTATCATGCAGAATATCTCTGGTGTTTTAAGAGGCTGCCTTTGCCCTCACACTTGGAGAAGTGTTTGCCATCAGCTCTGCCTATATCACACAATAAACCCTCTCTTCGTGGTCTGGGGTGAGAGCTTCAATCTTTGGCAGAGTTGTACTCCGCCCTCCCCACTGGGTAAAACCAGAGACAGGGTTTGGCTTCAGTTGCAAATGTTTAGGGCACTCCCATATAAAGACCTTTTTGCAAATCCTGTTTATACCCCTTCTTTATCTCTCGCTACTTTGTGTGGCTTGTATTCTGAGCCACAATTAATAGACATTGATTATTTGAAATAATCTGTTTTCAAAGCTCATCTGTAGGATATGCTGTTTTTAAAATGTTGCATATCATTCATTAGGCATATGGAGGACATTCTGAGCCATTCAGAGAAGTTTGCTAATTGGAGACATATCTTTGTGGTTCCTGTCATCTATGCTCACAACCGTCCCTCCCCCGTCTCACTCTGAAGCTGTAGATGGCCTATTCTGGCCTGGGCCATCGGTGGAGGTTATGGCAGGGCTTTGCCATTATGAAGAGTAACATTCTAAAATCAGTCTCAAAACAGACTGTTCAGAAGCCATAGCATGCTCAACGTTTTATAACGTATTACATTCTACCCTGATATCTTCAGTGTCAACATTGCTATTTTGAGCCTTTTCATGAAAGGAAAAATGTTTTCGCATTTAAAAATGCAATTTTTGGTTTGTCATTATTTTGAAGTTTGATGCTTTTCTGAATATACTGTGATGTGAACACTGGCCAACTGCATGTTTCATTACTGAAAGAACACAGTTAGTTTTGTTTAACTGTATTTTGATGCAGTGCAGTGTGTGACAATAAAATATGATATATTGGATTTTTGGCCAGATTTCCTCCCAGTGTAGTCCATTCTTATCCACTATCTAGAACTCTAACTATCAGATGTACCGCCGTTTAAGGGAGCTCACTGCACAGGGAAGAGAAATGTTCTGTCCTTTAGTACAGTAATTGCTTTTGTTAGTCAGCGTTGTGCTGAGGGAGAGACAGGACACTCCCACCCTCTTAGTGTAAAGTCAATCACTTGGCCGTTGATGGCTGTAACATCAAAGATCAAACTTGCAGCCATCCAATGACAGAGCCGACCCCAAACTTTTGCAGTTTCTGTTTTACTAAAAGAGAAGCTCCGAATCAGGCGACAGTTCTGCCTACAATTCCATGGCACTCAGGTTAGACAGTGTATACAGATGTCACTCCATTCCATTCAGTTTCGTTTGGATGTTACTTTGTGCTCCTAACCCCACAGTAGTGCCTGGAATGGAACCTACGTAATTCTCTACTAGATAAGCCCTCTGGGTAACAAGTGCCATTTAAAGCTGTTGTCCCTGCTTTTCAATGCAGTGTCCCTTGCTCTGGCCCAAGTGCCACTTACTCATGGGTGTTGCCTCAGGCATGGACAGCTGTGACTGTGGATGTCCTGTTGTTATTCTCATGCATAATTCAACACTTCTGACATCAGGTTTGGTGCTTATCCCACGTTTGCCACAAATGCCCTGTTTTGAATTAATGTTCCACTGAAGTTCCACTGGGTCATCGAGTCACCAGGCGCCTTTCCTAATCATGTTTTCCCTTCTCCTTTTCTGCTTGTTTCAGTGTAAAACTACACTTTGGCCCATGCATGAGAAACTGAACTGAGGTGATTCAGCTTGTACCTGCCGCATCCTCCTGGCTTTTATGTAGGGCTTTGTTTTTCAGGTTAGCCTGAAAAGGAGTGCAACTACTTTCCGCAGCAGCTCCCAGAAGGCTTGGCTCATTTTCGCAAAGGCTTTGAGGAGCGAGGATGACGGCAACACGAGCGCCCGCTCTGAACAGTTGCTCAAGGACGCCAGAGCAACGAGCACTGAAAATAGACTTGGGTTGACACGGAGTTCTGTGCTGGAGTGCTCTGCTCTTACTCATATCCCAGCGCTACTCCTTTTAGCTGGAAGAGAGGCTCTTGAGTGAAAGGCTTGCACAACTAAACTGCCAAAAGTAAATGCACACCAAAATAAATGCTACGTGTTCCGTGAATTTAACTTTTAACAATGAAAGTTATTTAACTAGACAAATAACTTTCACTGCTTAAGGATTATAAGTTGCAGGTGTAGCAGTTCGAGAAAAATCTCAGAAGGCACCGCGCCTGCAGTCTCATAGGACTTATACCGAGGTCCTTATGGAACTGGGTTGTTTTGCTTTAATTCCAAAGGTGGGTGAAGATGCCGTCATTGTTTTGCTTGAAGCAACTCATGGATCAGGCGCAGGCTTTGCGTGTGCATGTGATGGTACATTTTGCTATGTTTTAATAGCAAGACTGCTTGCAAACTCATACATCATACTGTTTTCATCTACTTGGTTTGAGGATGCGCCTGCTCCCCTGGGGCCTCGGCTGATTTGTTGTGTTTAATGATGTGTCAGGGCGGTGATGAATGGTCAGCTGGTCCAGTGGCAAGTGTGTGACCACAGAGCAGGGGTGTTCCACATTGGCAGTCAGAGAGGAAGAGAGCCCTGTTGATAGATGTGTTGATAGATGTAAGATCTGTGCGGATCTTACCTGCATTATTGGGCCAGACATGGTCCCCAGTATGTGAGACATTTCTTCCATCTATGTCTCCCCCTTTCCTTTTCAAGCCAAGCAAAAAAAAAAAAAAAAAAAACACACCAGAAGTGGTGGTTTGGATTTGCTTGAGCACTGAATAAGAAGTTGCTTAGCGATAAGAGTGGTTAAGTGTTAAGTACAGCTTACGTACTAAGCTGCTTTATTTAGTCACTGATGACATTTGATCACATGAACGTTGCAAAATTTTGCATAGAACATGGTCTACAGTATTACAAGCTAGAAAGTAAAGTTTTTTTTTTATTATTGTGATACTTTAACCCTTTGAGCCCTAGGCTTTGTATTTAGCTGTTTATCTAAAATGAACAACAAAAAAATCACTTTTCCTTGTCAAAATGTGGGCAGTTGCGCCCCTGTTTGGTATGTAAGGCTTCTATTATAGAAAAACACTATTATAGAGTAAATCACAGGGTTTTTGCACACATATATGTAAAAACTATTCACACTTGTAAACATGTGTATTCCAGTCCATGGCCCATTTACTGATCATGTGCTTTTTCACACTTCATATGTTCATTTTCTAAGGGTTGCATTTTTGGTTTTGCACTGGACCTGCAAGAACAGGAAGTCTATCACTGTCTGGTTGACCCATAGCTATAAAGACTCAAAGCTACAGTCCCAAGCTATGAAAGCAAACTGTGAGGGTTTTCATCTTACGACTTTGAACTAAATGGTAACTAATATGAAACTAATATGTAATATGTAGTGACTGTGTGTGGACCCATATACAGGCTTGTGTGGTTTAAAGCATTAAATGTACAAAGCTATCAAAGTAATTGAATTGTCTTTTTTGGATTGCGCTTGTGGTTTAGCTGTTTAAAATTCGGCAGTAAATGGAAACTGCCTTACAAGTTAAGGCAATGACTTTCCAGCAGACTATTGAGTATCTGGTATCAGGTTTTGTAGTGTAAGCTTTCTGTTGAGAGCAGAGTCTCCTAGTCTTTCCGAGGGTCCATGGGAAAATGGGAGGATGACAATAGAGAGACTGTGAATATGCCCTGAAGCAACAGTTGCTGAAGATAAGATGCTTTCTGTCATTTCCTCCATATGGTTTTCCACTCTAATTACCTGGGAATCCAGCCTGGTTGTGTCCTTTGCAGATTTCTGGAGCTGGACTATTGGGTATGATGGGTGGGGGATGGGCCTACTTTAACCCTTTGATGGCAGGTATTCTCAATTCTGGTCCAAGAATGCAGAGAGCTTGTTTCTCCCATTGCGCTGTTCCTTGCATCAAAACATCTGTCCAGCAAACACAGCTATGAAAATTAGCTAATGAGTTGGATCAGGTGTGTTGGGACAGGGAAACTTTCCCAGGCATTAAAACTAAAGTGTCCTGCAAGAAAGTGTGTCTTTTTCCCGCTTAATGTGTTTCAGTTCATGGTCTCATATTCCAGCTGTGAACTCTAAACCCCTGAGGGGAGAGCGCGTCCTGTGGTTTGCAGAAAGCAATGAATTTCAGTAGCTCAGGGAATTCTTTTTGACTGTAACCTTATTTGGATTGAACTGTCAGATAACAAGCATATAAAAGATTGAAAAAAAATAAATCATGGTTAGTGAAGATATTTTCATTATGTGAATGACTACAGGAAAATATCTAATAGTGATTTTTTTTTCTCCAGTATTTTGACTGCAATCTAAATGGGATTATATGCTTATTTTTTTCCCAGTCTGTCCCCCCTTTTTTTCCCCTGACTTTAGGCATGAGTACTGAGTGATGTGACAGACAATTACAGACTTTGTGCTTTCTTACATTTATAATAGTGAGGGCCACATTAGTACCCTAAGAGCCACTCTTGAATCTCTTTCTGTAGATTTCGATATTTTGAAACATGCAGTTATAATGCAGAAGCACTGACAATGTGGTCAGAAAAGCATATAGTTACATAATTTATAATTTATTTATTATAACTCATTTATCAGGTAGAGGTTTTCTTAGTTTCTGTTGGTTTCTTATAAGAAATTAAATATCGGGAAACATTAACATATCCCATATTACAGAAGGCTCAATGCATCTGGTTAAAACCTTTTAGTGCTTCTTGGAGTGAAATTTCTCAGGTGGAAGATGAATGAAAATTGTTTTGAAGTGTAGGGTGGGGGATGTATGATAATTATGTTATGTTAATAATGTCACAGCAATCTGACAATAAATTGCGTTATAATTCCCCCAAATGTAATTTTGCTTGTTAAGTTTAGCTGTCAAAGGCGAATGTGACAGGGCCTTTAATCTAGCTATGCTGCTTTATCACATAACATTAATCAGTCTTCAGTTTAATTGTCTTTGAATGCAGATCATTGAGATCTGTGGCTCTTGGAAAGCCTGAGGACAGAAAATGCAAATAATACTGAATGTTAAATGATCCGCTGTTTAGATGGGCTGTTATTGAATTACATTTACTGCCCAAAGCCTAGACATAGACAGATATCGTGATCTTATTTAATGATGAAACAAATAGAAACCTTTCCTGAAAACTTCACTTGAGGTTGGTGAGTGTTTGCTTTTAGGGTCTTTCTTGGAGGAAAGGAGAGATTAAGATAGGTCTGCCTATCGTGGTGTATGTGTGTGTGTGAGGACATCTGTGAGCTGCCCGTGGCTTGTCTCCCAGCTGCACTTTGGAGATAAGATGTTTCATTCATGTCGGTCAGACCTCAGTCAGAGTCCTGTCCTGCAAGCTCAGTCTCTCACAAACTATACTGCTGCACAAAGGCAACCATGCATGTGTGTGTTTGGCATAATGTTTTGTTTTTTATGCTTTTGAATGGGAAAGAATTCTTCATTTTTGTTCACATAACAAAAGAAGAAACATGCACAGACATGATGGAAGGTTGTGTACTGTCTGCTTCTTGCTGTGTTCAGCATGTCAGCAGCTGCCCGTCCTTGGGAATAAAGACAGGAAATGTCTACTTTTCCTTAATTTGAAACCGAAGCGTTTTTCCTCAGGTTTCATTTCATCACAACAAAAGGGCCAAAGTAGTGCACCAGTAGTGAAAACAGGTTAGTGACAATTAGTTTGCATTGGCAGATCATCCCACATTTTATTAAAAAAACTGTTTTTTAATTTAAAAAACCTCAGCTATCTCAGTACATTTGTCTGTGATTTAAAAGAAAGTCATTTTAAAGTAACCGTTTACACTTGGAATGCATCTTAAGTATCAGGGCTGGATAAGGCCAGGAAAGGAAACGCATAAAATTGTGCTATTCTTTAAATAGAAGAGGAAAAACAAGAAACAGCACATGCAATTGGTTGTTGCGAATGAGCTGATCGTAATCACATAGTATCCAGACACGGAGTAATCGGATTTTAGTCTGCCTGACCGGAGATGCTTTGGTCGACTACTGAATGTAAATGCTTGTGGCTAAGGTCTGGATACTAAAGAAAAACTAGTCGCACAAAGTGAGCAGGTGTACGACGGGTCGGCGTGTCTTTCAGAATCAGAAACATTTAAGTATTTGGATTACTTCTCAATGAAACTGCAAGTCAGTAGTTTTTGAGGTTAGTGTGATTATTTAGGCCTGGGTTTTGCATAATGCTAACAGGTAGGTTATAAGGTCCCATAATTTTAGTTCAGCGCTTTAGATTTATTAAGTATAAAACTTTAGACACCATGTATGTCTTGGTTGATCAATTACATTTAGGTGAAATAAGAAAACTAAAAAAGTGATTTTTCAAAGGCCAGATTTTTTTTTTTAAACAGTTTGGTGCAATTCAGCGAGATCTGCAAAATCAGACTGACGTCCTCCGTGTCTTCCTTCTGCTGCCCATAGTGGGTTAGCTTCCTCTTTTGGTGTCCTTTTTTGTCTCACTGCAGATAGAAGCTCCTTTCCTGCATTTCTTGCCCTCTGGGATGGGGATTCGGTAGCTTTTCTCATTTTACCTCTCATAATGTCCCTGTTATTACTGTGAATTCCTCTCCCTCAGGCTAACCTAGCATGACAGAGACTCTTGTGCAGTATGGGTCTTGAATATAAATGCTGTCCTAGGCTTGCTCTCCTTCTTTTGACTTCTCCTGTTCAAAGAGTCACTGAGAGTGGTGTTGTGCACAGGAGTGAGAAGGGGGTGAAGAATGTGGAGATGAAGAAGCAGAGACATAAGGAAATGGGCTGCATTTGGGTAGACTAGGCCTGTGTTAAAAAGCTCTGTTGGACTGCCTAATGGCTCTCATGTGGCCTGATGGTATTCATGCACTGTTGTTTCTCCTTGAAGTCTGTAATGATGTACTGCACTGTGTGGTTTGAGGTTGTCTTTCTGGCTCACATGCTATCCTGCTGTGCATATTTTGGGATAAATAGCCGTAGATAGCTGTCTCTAGCTCACATCCTTTTATTTTGGTTCACTACTAGGTTGCTGTTTCTTGTTCAGTATTATGTAGACTTTGAAACGCCATATCTTTTTACAGGTATGCGCTATAACGTCAGCTGCTGGGTGCGTAAGATATAATAAGACACGATGAAATAAACCATAGCTACAAATGCGCATACAAAAGAAACAGAAAACCAAGTATGCAGGCCATTGCTTTAGGTTACATAATGCACACTCATTCTGCTGCCTTTCTTTTGCCAATTTAAAGGTTCTCTTATAGGGGTGGTTTATCAAGATGAGTTGTTTAATAGGAGATTACATTCTATTCAGATGCATTGGCTTTCCAGTATTAAAGAAGGCATAATCTGGCCAGATTGAATGTTGGTCTAATGTTACATAACATCTTGGAAAGGGGTCACGAAGAGCCAAGGGATCACTATTAGGGGTGGTAGGATACTTGCCTATGGACCTATGGCTCAAGAGGTCCCAGGTTCGAATCCCACCTCTGGCACTACCACCACTGGGTCCCTGAGCAAGACCCTTAACCCTGAGTTGCTCCAGGGGGACTGTCCCTGTAATTAGGACATGGAAGTCGCTCTGGATAAGAGCATCTGCTAAATGCCGTAAATGTAAATGTATTAGCTGAGTCATAGATCAGGAGAGGATGTTGTGGGGTAAGAACCTTACAGTGTTTTTCGAACAGTCAGTGTTTTTCGAACATTTCGAAATGGATGGTGGTTTGCTGAAATTAAGAATGGGTACGGGATTCTGCTCCAAGTCCCGAATGATGGGTTCTTCCTGGTGATGCCTACGATTCTAGGGTGATTGACTATTATTAGGCCCTTAAAGTATATACACATCAACATGTATACAAAACATTACAGTTTCATCTTACGCCATCAAGTAATCACAACTCCTGACACCAAACATACCTTGGCTGGTTGAATGCATTTAATTCACTTCTAAAATTCTGTTGTTCAAAGACTATGACCTTTCCCAACCTGTCTCCATGCCCTCCTGGAGTGTCATTGTCAGGGTTGTCAGATCAAGTCAGACAGACCACTCTGAATTTCTCTGGATTTGTCCACTGCCTGGTCAGTCAGGCAGCAGCATAGGGGCTGGAGTCTGGCAACAACTGCTTACCCACTCTGAATTCACGACCCTGCTGTGCTTTGAGCAGCAGAGGAGAAAAAAATGAAAGCCCTCTGTGACCTGTCAGGACAACCAGCTAGCTAAACATGTCCAGCCTTTTCACAATAGTTTAGGGTTGGAAAACCCTCACTATGTTACAGCATGATCACTCTGTATTGTATATTATTATTTATTATTACATTTATTATTATTATTTATTATTACATGTATTATTTATTATTACATTTACATTTATATTTATATATTTTTTGCTACTTGTTTACTTATTTATAATTTATTCACTCTTGTAGATATGTATATGTGTGTGTGTGTGTATATATATATATATATATATATATGGAAAGATAGATAGATAATTTATTGTTTATTTATTTATAGCTCCTCTACTTTTTCTCCTGTACTTGTTCCTCTTTCTCTATATCTTTATATTTTTTTATATTTTTTTTTTTCTTTTTTATATATATATTTTATATATATATTTTTTCAAATTTCCCATTCGTGGGATAATAAAAGATCACTCTACTCTACTCTACTTATACATACAGGTTTGTTAGCGCATGCAGTTGATAATGAAGTTATAATTTCAGTACTTCATCAAATGGGGAAAACTTCATTGTTATTTTAATGAAATGTTTAATAAGAAAATGTCGTCTGTGGACTTTTTTTTTTTTTTTTTTTTTAAACATACTGCATCTTTTATGCGTGAAATCATGGGATTAACATGATTAACATTATACAACTTGAAATGGATTAATTGGCCTCTTTTGTGAATATGTTGCTTAAATTATATTACACAAAAAAACAACACTAAAGACAAGTTTGAGAGAGTTTGGCGTAAATGTATCAGGAGATGTTGGTGTGAAAGAACTGAGAATGACAGATCTTTTCAGGTGTCTGGACACGTGTGTGGTCCCTTGGGGCTGCAGGCCTCACCATGGTCCCCTCAAGCAGTGAACAGCAAGCTTTTTTGAAACCATTCCTCACTTCCAGTGATGGGCGCTCTGTGGCTTTTGTTTGAGCAATTTGCTAATGACCACTGAAGTGCTCTTTTTAAGAGCTGCTTTTTTCCTGTCCAACTGGGAGCATGCTTTTGATCTCTAGGATATGGTTCTGTGATTTTAAGAATGGACGTAAACTTCTGGATTTGTTTACGTTGCATGCAGGCTTCAAATGCTGTGGGGGAAAACCCCACCTAATTAAAGGACTGTCAGTATTTTAGTATTTTTTTTTTTCCACCACAGTTTAGTTGAGCTCAGATCAGCCTAAGACTTGCCCAAGCAGGTTTTTTCGTCAGTGTGGCAGTTGAGTTTTCCCCAGACTGAAATTCGATATCGGGCTCCTAAACCCACTCCTCTCGCTGTCAAAGAAAATAAAAGAGCAAAACCAGCCAAGCGAATGTCATCTTTGAGCAAACACCAAACAAAAAAGACGTTTCCATGCATTTGTTTTCTTTTTTGTGTGGGTGTGTGTATTGAGTTACACACCTTTAGTTCACGTCAATGTATCAAGACTGACTAATAAAGGTGTCACATTAACAAAAAAAATTAACCTTCATATTTAAAATGAACTTTTTTTTCTTGGGTGATGCTGTTCTAAAATTGAGAACTTGCATGAGTGAAAATTTACTCAACTAATTAATTAATCAAGTTTAATTGCTTAATTAATTAAGTAAACTAATGAAAGGAATTTGTTCAGCAATATACTGTTTTCAAATAGAAAGTTGTTCAGTGGCTTGCCAAAAAATAACAAATGACTTACATTTACAGATATTCTACTCTGACAGAAAGAGTCCAGCTTAATTGCTGATTAGGGCAGATAAGCAGAGCTACTGTATAGGATATGTGTAACTGTAATTTAACCTCCACCCTCTTCTGCTGTCTTGCCTCATGCTCCCACCTTCACCTTTCTCTTGGCTAAGAGCTGAAGACCTAGCCTTCTCCAGCACAAACAGACTCTGGATATCGCACAGCAGCTGAATAAACACCTTCTCGTTTTCAGTCTGCTTACTTCTCCCACGTCTTGTGCCTTCACAGCTCTGCTCCTTTATTTGGCTTGGATTTGACTGATGACCCTTATGGCCCACTGTAATTATACAATGATTGATGCTCCGCACATCTGCCTGTACTGCTCTTTCAGCCCAGTTTCTATCGCAACCAGTTGACGGTTGGCAGTGTTCCTGAGGAGCTGGGGTAGCCTGATAGTGACAATCACTGGAGTTTAGATGTGATGCTGCTTTGTATTGTGAACGTGCATGTGTGTTTGCAGACGTCTCAGCAAATGATAATGAGCTAATAGCCATGCACAGCCCTGGAGTTCTTGCCCTCCTGATGTGTCTAATGTAGGCTAGCTCTCAGACAAACAAGCATTTTATCAGACCCACTTTGTTCAGAAAGGAAGTCAGTTTGGAACATGAAACTGGAACAAAGGGTTATTTTAGTCTGCAAAAAATTTGAAATATACCAAGAAACAGACTGTAGACAGTAGAAACAGACTGTATTTTTAGATCATGTTGCACCATTGTGCTGCTCGTAACTTATTATTCATAGTTCAGCTGAAGAAGAAGTGTTGAATAGAATGTGGCTGCTGTACTTCATCACTAGATCTTTAGGGGAGGACTGTAGTTTGGCGCTGCTGTTCTTGTCTCTGCATATGATGCCTATTGACTGTTTTCATACCTGAAAGAAAGGCAGTGACTGTTAGAGGTTGGAGAAAAAAATCAGTACAGTATAGTATTGTGATTTCTTTTTTTGTTGTGATAATATTGCTACAATGGAATGGTACAAATATTGATAATTAGTGAAAAAATATTTTTTCAAAACTATAAATATATTTTGATTTTGGGCCATAGCATAGACTTATGTTAACATTGCCTGTCGTGTCACAGTGGAAATTGGAAAGGAAATCATTGCTGAGATAGCTACAGAATCATATATATGTAATGCATCTTTTTTCCATCAGAAAATTCTAAATTGTATCGGATCTTGGCCCAATTATTGTAATTGTTGTCTGTGGCCATGCACGGTGTTGTATCTGTGGCGGTTCCTACCTCTAACTGTCAGCCTTTTGATGTAAAAAGTGCTTGTGAAAGCAATTAAGCTTAGTCAATAGCAGGAAGCAGTTTCATTTAGTATATTTTACTTTTAATCTATTGGTCAGTCTATCTTTTTGTATTTTGTTCTCTCTACTTGGTTTTATCACCACAAATCTGTGATTGTATTTGGCCTAATAAGTTTTAAAAACACATTTTAAAAAGAATTTCAAATTGACACTTCATTTTTGATGTCATCATTTGTCATATACGCTCACTTCTAAATTTTTCAAGGTGTAATGGTTGGCTTAGAGCTAGCTCCCTCGTGCTCATGGGCAGATTGGGTCCCATAGTTCCGAGTAACACAATGACTAAGATGAGGCTTTACATGCTAGGTCGTGATAGGAAATCACTCAACACCAATGATTTATTTATGATGCTGTGTTACTGTTTCTAGCTTTAGTCAGGCAGTGATGCCCCCTGCCTCCACCTGCAGCAAATATGCTCAGAATAAATGTGCCCTAAACAGCAGGAGTGCAGCTTACTTCTCCCTGTCTCCCAGTGGAGCTGAGGCTAAATCAAGGCTGTGATCTTAGCTCCATGTTGAATTCAGAGAGAGGGAGAAAGCTGTAATGAGGCAACCCATGAGAAACCCAGCAAAGTGTAATCTGCTGCTTGGGCTGTCAGAGCTGCATGGTGGTGATGAAGCGCCAGCAGGCGACCAGGCTGAGAAGCTGGGAAAGATGAGTGGGTGTGTGGGCACGTGGGCGTTTGCCCTGCATGCATCTGCGCTGTGGTGTCCTGGCACTCAGCCGGTCCAGTCACAGTTCCTCATCTGTGTGGTAGTGAGTCAGGAGGTAATATTTCCAGGGGCCCATCTACCAAAAGGTGTTCTCTTCTGAAATGAAATCAAGTGACCTGAGTGTGTGCGCACTTTTTCAAGTGTATCTGTGTATCTGTCAGCTAATATTTACTCATACACTGCGTTCCAAATTATTATGCAAATGAGATTTCTCTCCGATTTTCCTAAATAGTCGATGCAAGTGACAGTCAGCATAATTTTTGAGTCATCGATCATTAGAGCATAATTCGAATGTTACTGAACAAACATCCCAATGATAACAGTATGTTTTTCAAAAATAAAAAACTTAAAATGCAGTTCCAAATTTTTATGCACAACAGAGTTTCAAAACATTTTATAGGTTGTAAGGAACTGAAAATGGTCATGCTCTCTTATTCCGAAAATACTTGTCTGGCAGAAACCTTCCTCATTGTGCCTTTATCTGCATGAAACCCGTATGTGTTCTGACTCAAATCTCTTAACAGTATGATGATGGTGGTTCACTGTGTGCTGTGCTGTGACCTCGCAATGACAAGAATAGTCATGTTCACTTTCACGATCACGCTGAAATATCTATGGTTTGATACCTTGTCCAAGGCATTCATCTATTTCATGCTTTTGGGCAGCAGAGATCCTTTTTCTGTCCCATATTACTTGAGAATTGTGGTCTGCTTAATAATGTGGAGCGTCCTTCTTCAGTAGTTTTTCTTTTAATTGGGCTCAGCTAGCAAACTAATTATCACAGGTGTCAGAGATTGCTTTCAGTGATGCAAAGAGCCCTGAGACACAATACCATCCATGAGTTTAAGTGAAAAACTAAATATTTAATCTTTGACACTTAAATACAATTTGCATAATTTGGAACAGGGTGTATTTGCTTTTCCCTTCTGCCTAAAGACTCCTGCTGCTTACCTGGATATTTTGAATTCATTTTTTTTTTTAAATAATGCTGTTAGTAACTTGTCTGGCCTCTTGTCTAGGCTTCATTTTTTCTTCTTGCTATCTTCAGGTTTGTCACATGCCTTCTTGACAAAGCTTTCTTTTTTAATATTCAAGAAATCCACCTTTTAGAAGAAGAGGCAGAAGAGAAGTGGCCCCTTTTCTGGCCCCATTTCCCAGGATGAAAGGGGTAGTGTCAAGATTCCCTTTCTTTAGTGCAGTCTTCAAAGAGACAAGTTGGCTTCCATTCAGCAGAACAAAAGGCTTTGGGTTGGTGTCAGATACTAACCTAGCGTCCACTAAATGGCAACAATCGTGGCGAATGGTTTTCATAACTCTAGCCCTGTGTTTAGAGTGTAATCTCTGAAATCTGACAAGTGATTCGTTCACTCCGCTGCACCACACGCCTCTCCTTCAGGCTCTTGTCAACCATTATCTTGTGTAGTGCCCATCAGTGGAGTTCTGATTGCTAACTCTGGAGATGGAGGCAGAGGAGCTGATTAGGCTGTGTGGCTGCACCGTAGATGACTTTTCTTGCATGTCTTGTTTGGGTAGGATTAGACTGGAGCACAGGTGTTCTCATCTGTGTCTCTGTTTGAAGTGGATCATAGAGGACTTTGATCACACACACATGCACACACACGTGTATACACACACACACACACGCGAGCGTGCGCACACACTCCCTGGAGCACTATGGCTGTGTGCAGATGTTTACCCCATAGATGACCTCACAGGTTGAGGAATTTTCTTTGTAATAGCAAGAGGGTCACTTGATACCAAGAGGTGATGAAGGAAGAGGGAGAGAGGACAAACCTGACACCAGCACTTTGAAGTGGCAATACAAAGCCTGGTTCAACTAAAAAGACAAAGTTTATCATGCCCAGATTGTAGTATTGGTAAAGCTGTTTCTTTTTCCTCTTTTTTTTCTCTTTTTTCTGTTATATCCCTTGACCTTTTTGTTAGTCGTCCCTTGTTACCATTGGGCAATGTGGTTTAGTGGTTGGATTTAAAAAAAAAAAAAAAAAAATTGAAAAAACATCTGGACAGTCTTTTGATCAAAGAGCCAACTGTATCCTGTAGCTCAGAACTCTGTAATTTGAGTGCCCATTGAACCTTATATGCACTGTTTTTATTCTCTCTTTTAAATTCCAGGTCTTTGGTTATTTCAAAAGCAACTATTTCAAATGCAAAATTGCCTTCATTTATCACTTAACTTTGTGTTTTAGCATTGCTCCTTTTTTTTTTTTTTGCAAGTTGGCTGCAAGTTTAATGAGTGAGACTTATAGGAGAGGAAAAGTAGAAGTTAACTTAAACGGTGTATTTTTACATTATTGTCAACCATGTGCAAACACTTAATGTTATTATAGCAAAAACATAATGCTTACTTATACAAATTAAAATGAGAATATGAGAAATGAGCTCTTATTTGGAGGCTGAGCGTTTCTAAAATCATAAGACCTCCCATGCATGCGTCTCTTTGGTAGTGCAGTCAGCTTAGCCAGAGTACTGCCTGCACACACAGCACTGTCTTTGTCTGAGCTATTGCTTTATCTGGAGTTTGGCTGAAAGGTGAATTTGTTGCAGTTCAGTCACTTGATCTGAAGGAGTATTAAAAATAAAAAGTAGCTCTGTCAAAGACATTTCTACTGGCTGTGCAAAGCATACCGGACATTATATAAATATAATTCAGACCCTACTAAACCATTTAACCTAAAATGCAATTAAAACAACGCACAACAGAGAACAATGAACATTCATTTCACTGCTACACTTTAATGCATGTCTCCACTAAGGCTCATGTCACAGACAGCACCATCAATATGCCTTTTCTCTCCACTGTCCAGTTTCCCTGTATGGACTCCCCTCTTCTTTGTTTTGTCTTGTTACATTTTGTGTTATACATTGTTTCTGTCTTTTTATGACTGTTGCTTGTGATCTGCACTGATAGATACACCAGGTAATCATACTTTGTTTTATTGTCCCATGTGTCCCATGCTTTGGCTGAAATTGGTCTTGATGTAGGGAAGGTACACAGTGATGTAAAATAAAAATAGTAGGAATTCCTCTCAGATGTCAGTCAGTCAGTCATTTTCTGCCGCTTGTCCCAAATGGGGTCGCGGGGGAGTGCTGGAGTCCAACCCAGCGCACACAGGGCGAGGACGGGGGACACACCCTTGACAGGTCGCCAGCCCATCACAGTCCTCTCAGATATGTTAAACAAAATTTCTTATAACTAAAATTATAGTCTGTTTGAAAATGTAAGAGCAAATGATTTATGAAAATTAAAGTAAATTGCACATCTGAAAAGTCTATCTTTACTTATCTTTGCTGTGTTTTTTAAATATCAGTGATGTATATACCAGCTTGATTTCTGAGTATTGCATATAGAAAACTCATTTTAGTTCATGGCTTCAATCTTCAGCATTGTCCTCGCTCCTAAATTTTTGTTAGACTGAAGAAATTAGCTTGTTTAAAGCCTCTTTTTTCAAATGAAGTCATTTTCTCCAAGCCTTTTCTCTCAACGTGTGTGCTATAGGATCCCCTCATTAATCTATTTCCTCCCGTAGTGGAAATGTCAGGGCCAGATATCCCACATTATGAGAAATACATTAAACATGGCTGGACTCTCAGGGGGATTATGAGAGGAAGTGCTTTTAGCATGTGGAGTTCAGTACAGAGCAGTGAGGCCTCTGCAAGCTGCAACCTTAATGAGCTCCATTTATGACAGGTGAGCGATCGCTTGAGCTCTGTTTAAGTGTGCTTGCGTCTCCTTTGTTACTCTGGAGAAAACGTGCACATGCACACAGACAAGGGACATTCTGGGGCTCTTTTCTGGGTCCTAGGTGATATTAATTGGTATCAGCGAACATTCACTGCTCTGGTTACAGTTGTCTAGGTACAATGCTCAGCTACAGTGGTAGATATGAAGGCACTTCATATTCACAGTCCAATTATCATTCAGGTTTATGCAGCTTGGAGTTGGAATATGTGCATAAATATGATGACGTGGTCAAAATACTCACTTGCCTAATAATTGTGCACACAGTGTATTTGAGGTTGCATTCTTTGATCAACCTGCTTGTATTTGTGCAGAGATACGAGCCCAGCTGGTAGAGCAGCAGAAATGTCTGGAACAGCAGACGGAGATGAGGGTTCAGCTCCTGCAGGATCTTCAGGACTTCTTCCGCAAGAAGTCAGAAATTGAGATGGAATATTCTCGCAACTTGGAGAAACTTGCAGAGCGCTTCATGGCCAAGACCAGGAGCACCAAAGATCACCAACAATACAAGTAAGTATGCCATGTTTCTTTATGAGCCACTTTTGATTGTGGACATCGTTGCAGGGCCAGAGTCCAGTTAGTCCATTTCTTAACCTTTGCAACTTGAGCTGTTAATTTTATTGAAACATTCATTGAAATCACTGTTTCAAAAGAGAAATCCCTTAACTATTCTGGCTTTCTGATCTTTATGACTGGAACTGATGACCCATATTGATAATTTTTTATCCACCTGTGTCAGTCTCTACCTACAGGGATGAGGCTGTAATAATTAATAGTAAAATTTAATAATGATAACTAATATCTGCATCTTTTAATTCAATAGTGTTGTTACCTGCTGCATCACAAGAAAGAAATGTATTCAACTGAACTACAGTCTTACTATCAATCTTTGCCTCAGGAATGTTCATTTGAAGCCTGCGTGGTGGCATAATATAATTCTGCTAGTCATCTATTATGCGTTTACTAACTGACACCTCCAGAAATTGCATTCTGATGTCACACGCTTTATTTCCCTGCCTGAGCTGACTGAAATGGATCTTGAAAAGTAGTTTTCACTCCGTTTTGGGAAATGTATTTATTCCTTTATGAATAAATAAATGCTGGGGAATTGAAATGCAGTATTCTGTGAGGACAGGCCTGACTGTTTGGCCGCACGCTCTGAATCCATATCCATATTTTAGCAGTTCTACAGCCATCCTGAACACACTTGTTTTGTTTTTCAGAGAACAGAAAAGCAAAATGAGTTATTTTACCCATATTGGCTTTAATAATGCCCTTTACCGCTCTTCCAACATCTTTACAGCAAACATGGGGATCTTGGAGAAGCAATATTAAAAGCAATGACTAATGAATTGTGTTGGAATCAGGCTGAAATATTGCTTTCTCAATAGCAAGCTGCTTATTTTGTCTGTTGATTCATCAGAATCTTGTTTTAGTGGCCAGTGTGTCTTAAAAATATTATTTATGATCACTATTTACATTCCCTATTCATATGTTCAAGCCAAACACAACTTTCAATGATATTGCCGTTTCTGAGAAGTATTAATGTAACAGCGACGCTGACAGTTCAGAAGCACTTTCTTTATAACTGAAATGAAATGTGATCACACACTACGGAGTGCCTGAAAGTCCTGGAGTTCACCAGCTAATTCCTCTCCTGATCGTATTGCATGGGTGGAGCAGTGGTGGGCTCCAGTCCGAGAGAGTGGACCCACTGGAATGTTGACATGCATTTAAAATGAGCCTGTGGTCTCATTACCCCATCACACCGCCATCATGGAGAAGCACAGACTCCCATTTGCATAATGTTTGAACTGGTAGGAAAGGGGAAAAAATCTGTCAAGTGTTTGCCTGCGCTTCTGTAAATAGAACTTGTGGCTGGCTGCCTGATGAGTCCAGCAACTGTGACCTGAACTGGAGCAGCAGGGAGGCTCAGCCAGGGTTTTCACATTTTTATATACCTCTGTGTAAGGGCAGGTGGAGAATGAATACTAATCTAACTTAGTTAGATGACCCATTGTTGTTTGTCTTAATGAAAAAATCTGAAATATAATTGATTGTTTATCTGTTTGTGGCAATTATTGTTATACGTAGCCTACATTTACATGTAAAAGCTTCTCAATGGTAGTGTTCCATAGAGCAGATAATTGTGTAAGACGCCTGCTCCTGTGTGAGGTTGCCAGTTTCACTGCTTTCTCTTGAAAGACTTTGGGAGATTAAGGCGTCTGGAAAGTGCTGCTGTAAATCAGGCAGTGGAAGCTAAAACCGGCTTAGCACTGCTGTGGGTGAGAGGGCGAATTAGCATTAAAATGAACGTGCAGATTGGATCGTAATTAGCTGGTATTTCTGCGCCGGAGAGCAGAATGAACCATTGCAAAGAAAGTGTTTTTTAAAGCTTTTGCAGTAAGGATAGTGCATCAGACTACTCTTCTACTACTGAACAGCTTAGTTTCAGAAACACAAGCTTTTCTGTAAGTGAAATTAGCAAATGTTGTGGGCCTGGGCCACAGAACTGCTGTCCCACTGTCTACAGGACACTGCATTTTACATGTGAACCACTAGACTAAGGCTGTGAACAAGACATGGATGCTTGTTCTTCCTCATGATACAAACAGCATGCCCAGTTGATCACGCAGGCTTAATAATCAATAAAAATGTCATTAAGACATGTAATCTTGAAGGCACCAGTATGTTATACATCATCAGAAGCCGTGTGAATGCTTTAAAATGAAATTATATGTCATGATTGATGACTTAAGCACACTGTTTGCACAATGCAAATACTCTTTGTTTGGATTAACGTTACTTGTTAAAGGTATAAGCCTTAAAGCTCCAGGACAAAAAAAAGAAGAAATCATGATTAAAAGTTTGTGATGCTGCAAAAACATCATATTGTATTGAAACATAAATAGTTCTGAGGTTTTCTAAGATGGTAAATTTAATCAGTCTTTCATCACAGTGTGCTACAGTAATACCACGTATCTCTCTTTCTGCTGACAATATTTATGGTTTACTCAGAAAATGTGATGTTGACACAAATAGTTCTTCATGAAAATATGTGCTGTCTATGGAGGAGAAGGTCTGTCACATGTTGGGACACTCCAAACACAGAAACAAGAACATAGGCAATTAGAAAAAAGAGGCAGTGGGAACAGCAAAGTTATTGTGCTCAGTGGTTCTTCTTGTATGAAACCCTGTTACTAATGGAGTGGCCTTGTCCTTAGAGAGAAGGCCTAGTTTAGTGGATCTGTTTGCTGAACTAACACATCGGGCTATGTTTGTTTAAGGAGGTATGCTGGGATATGGGCTGCAAAGATCTGACTTATGTCCGGAGTTGTCCTACTGCTCCTAGAGCCTTTTCAAAAATACCAGATTTTGTTTGCTTGTATTGAACATACACTGGGGCTTTGTGTGGTCTGTCCTGTTTCAGGGTTGCTATGCTGGGATTGTGACTTGTGTACAGCCCCGACATACTAATGAGGGCATCTCCAGCATGTAAGAAGATATACAGTTTGCCCTGAAAATGATTGTCAATGTTCACTCCTTCAAAAAATAGTAAAACAGTGTTGCGTTACTAACATCAGTCACTTGAATACTCTAAGCAATAATATCATTTCTGTTTTTCACGATAACCTTTGTCATTAAGTTTCTTTATTTCAGCTGAAACTGGTTCTTCTTCTTCTTTTGACTCTTCCCGTTTTCGGAGTCGCCACAGCGGATCATCCGTTTCCATTTCTTCCTGTCTTCTGCATCTTCCTCCATTAATTTGGTTAAATTACAACTTTTTCTGTATGCATGACTTTGCCACAAAAAATACCATTAAAGCTTTCAAGCACGTCTTGTCTACAGAATTAAAAATGGGATGTTAAAACGTTAAACTGGGATTTTGATGGAAAGGGAACTATAAAGGCTAATAATTATGTGATTATATTTTATCTATTGAACACCTCTTACGGTTGCTCCTAATGATGAGCAGACATGTTTTTTACACATTGGTAAGTTTATGAAGAGTACTTTTAAACATCGCAAGTTATTTAATAAAAAACCCCACAAAAAATAGGAGTTCAGAAAGATATAAGTTATAACAAATAAAAAAGGTAATAGTTACTGCCCAGGCTGTCTGAAGACCAGTTGGTTGTCATTAGAATGTTCCCTGACTCTGGAAAGTTCATCTTGCCATTCAAATTGATCCTCAAATGGTTTTCTTTCTTTAGCTGAAGATTGAAAGTGAATCACTGATACCAGACATGCTCTCTGTATTCTTCTGCTGAGTTGGGATTGCTTTTGCGCAAGCAGCAGCAATAGAGGACTCAAAGCTCTGTGGAGAAAGCAGAGGAATTGGATAGATAATGAAAGAGTCTGTCTGTTCCACTGGTGCTAAATTTCATCTACACTTCTTAACAGAGAGACGATTGTTTTTCTTAATGATGGGGATTATTTTTCTATCCAAATGAAGTGAGTCTAAAAATAAAAAACAGTAATTTGGAAGGCCAGAATTGATAACAAGCAACAGTTCTGAGTATCGTCAGTATGGTAACTCTTGTAACCTTGATTTAAAGAATATTGCATGAGGTTTTAAACAGCCAATGAGAGACTGACTGCATTGTATTTTGAAAAGACTTATTTAAGGTGTCTTGAAAATGTTTGTTTTGTAATTCGGGTTGCTCTAACATGTGTAATGTTCTGCTTTTCTAACTGAAAACATGTACCAGTAACCCTGAACCCCAAACTCTGGCATTGTATTAATAACATGTGCATTTTGGGCTTTTTGTGTTTTCCACATTACAAGTCCTAACAGAAAAATAACTAGAGTTATTAAAGCATGCAGAGAACATCCACTGAGACAACTTATGATGGTGGCAAAAAAATGCAGTGAAGCTGAATAGCCTTAAGGTGCATTTACTTCAGTGGGTGGAGCATCTGGGGCTGAGGTGAGGAATGTGTACATTAGACAAATGTTAATTTATGGTTGGAATTAAACTGTGTAGGGTAGGTTTCTAGGAGCAGCCCTGGGTGGACCTACTTTAGTCTATTTTTATGTCATTATTTTATTTCTTTCCCTGAAAATTTCATTAGATTTTTTTCTTCTGAACAATGATGTCTCATAGCCCCTTGGAGCAGAGCTATAGGAATCTAAAAATGCTATTGTATCATTGTTCTCTTAATGTCTTGTCAGTCTAGTCAGTTTAGCAGGTCAGTAGATACATGGGGCAATTTCTGCTTGTGTTTGAATTTTTTGTTTTGCAGCTGTTGCACAGTTTTTACCGATGATTTGCAATAAGATACAAAAAGTATATAAGTTAGCACAGTTCACCTCTAGACATACTTTGTTGTCCTATAATGAGTCTATAGTATTATATGGCCTCTTTAAAAGTTGTATTCTTCTGTGACACTTGTAGGATGTTGTGTGCTTAACCCAGTAATGCTGCAGTTAGATCAACAAATGAAAGGGAAGTGCTGAAAGTCACGACCTGGGAAACTGCCAAGTCTGATTTTATGGAATATTGACTTGTTGCTTTCGTTCCTGGGTAGACTTGCTGAGTTAGGCCTGTGTGAAAGGGGTTAGTGTGTCATGTTTCCTGTAATTCGGTGTGGTATGAGGCTCTGGAAGGTCACTGAGGGTCTAGGCACTTTGGCCTGCCAGGGTCTGGGGCGGGTGGTGGGGGCAGAGGATAGACTTGTTTGGCGGTGTCGCTGCCACTGATTTCTGAGTTTCAGCATTAGAGGAGCAGCTGTCTTCGGTCTGTACTAGTTTAAGCTATGCTTTAACTAGTTTGATCTTTTTTTTATTGCTGTGTGATCTGAAATTCCATTGATTATTTTGGTAGGCTTTATACCCTCACCCTGCTCTTGAGTAGCACCATTATAATTGAGGGGATCCTTCTGTGGGTTTTTCTTTTCCTCCCTCTTCTGAGATTCTTCTAGCAATGGCATGTACTTGAGAGTTATTACATGCAGAACACCCCCAGGTTACACTGCTGTGATGTCCAGATTACATTCTTGCCCATGATTTCAGTGTTAGTTCTTTAATATCGCTTAATATTAAGTTATATAACCTTAAGTAAAGGCCATAATTGAATTAGGCTTAAAATAAATACTGAATTCTTGTGAAAGAGATTAGGATTTAACTAGAGCAGAAATATTGCTTTGAACCAAAATACAGGGTGAGAACGTTCTTTCTCAGCTGTCCCATCGCGGACCGCATCAGGTATTGAGTCCAAAACTTACAAACTAATGTTGGATAGGCTGCATCGCAACAAATTGAAGCATATTTATATCATGGATAAAATAATAATCCGTATAATTTAAAATGATAATGATCAATGGACAGCAGATGTCCACACTTCAATTCTGTTTTAACAAATTTTGTGTCTGGATAAAGTTTCCATCCTGGGCCATTGTCATGCTGGGTGGTCTTGGTAGGTCATAGCATAATGTTTGCCTTTAATTCTTCAGCTCTCTTTACATAGGTCGTGTTACATACAGCAAACGTATTTTAACAAATATGAGCATCCTTTTGCGTGTACAAAACGGTCCTCTTGTGCATCGATTTACTGTTTTATTTATATGCTGTACAGCCATTTTTTTTTCAAAATATGGGTCTTTAATTCTAATTCTCTGACTCTCGTGCCAACTTGAAAGCTTTTTAAGGTAGTGAAAAGTAAGATAGAAATCTTTTAAAAGTGTTTGGCAGCTGTGAGAACCTGATTGTGAAATGTCAACCTGACCTAAGCTTTCAATGCATTTGCAAAATGAGGTCCAAACCCAGCGTGAGTTCCTCCAGGTTGAGACAGATTTTTTGAATAGGTTGGTGATCAGTGATGGGATGGCTGTGGTGCTTATGTTGACTCCTGTGCCTCTTCATCTTTAACCCTGTGTTACAAGGCAAATGTTTGGCAGGATTGCATCTCACTCACGTGTTCACTTTACCCCACCCTACAGCTCATCTCTGTTGCATGCATCCCACACATTATTCTGTATGAATGAAAGAAAACAGCCCGCATGCTCAGGAGACTGACGCAGTCTTGGAAAAAGATTTATGGTAGCTGCAGTGTGACGAGGCACATGCAGGCTGCCATAACTCCCTCAGCAATCTCAAATCCTTCTGGCGTGCAGCATTTCTATTGTGAGCTTAGCTGGGCTTTTAGCTCAATTAGATTATCCATTTGATCCAGTCTGGCATGACTGGTCCTCCAGTCCTAGCTTTTTAGTTCTGCCATTTACTGCAGAATATACGTTTCTGTGGAATGTATCAAAGCATGATCTTTAGAACCTTCCATGCACTGACAGCCAAAACCAATTGCTCAGATACATACAGTACTGTGCAAAAGTTTTAGGCAGGTGTGAAAAAATGCTGTAAACAAATAATGCTTTCAGAAATAGAAATAATGATTGTTTATTTTTATCAATTTACAAAATGCAAAGTGAGCGAACAAAAGAAAAATCTAAATCAAATCAATATTTGGTGTTACTACCTTTTGCCTTCAAAGCAGCATCAGTTCTTCTAGGTACACTTGCACAAAGTCAGGGATTCTGTAGGATTATCGTCGGTGTACGATCAACCAGTTTTACCAAACAGGTGCTGATGATCATCAATGTCACACAGTCATGTTTGGAACAACCTACCAGCCGAGTTCCTTCAAAAACTGTGTGCAAGTGTACCTAGAAGAATTGATGCTGTTTTGAAGGCAAAGGGTGGTCAACTCTTCCATTTTTGAAAGCATTCTTTGTTTACAGCATTTTTCACACCTGCCTAAAACGTTTGCACAGTACTGTAGATGTTGTCTCATATTCAGCTACTGTTTTGCTGGTTGAAAGGGGCTATTTGCAGCAGAAAACTACGAAACCTTCCTGAAAGCCAATAGCATTCTGCTGAAGTGGTGTACAGTAGAACAGCTCAGATGATTTTAGGCCCTTGTCGGCACTGTCACTATGAAACCTTTTGGAGAAACACAGAGGAAAGTAGTCATGGCAGCCTATATTCTGGATTTGTTTCAGTGAACATTAAAGGAGTCAGCATTTAAGCACATTTGGTCATTCCTTTCAAAAGCTTTCCTGTTCATGTTTTGGAGGAATGGTATGGAATACACAGACGTTTTAATATTACAGCTTGACTGTTCAGGATGCAGGATCATGTCCTTCTCTTTTGATGCCTGCAGGGCTTGTGGATGTCTGTGTCGTGGGGTTCCGGGATGGGATGTGAGGTGACGAGCGCTCACCTGTTGTGTTGACGCAAGCTGCCTGTTTTGTAGGGCAAGTTAAAGGGAGACATACAGAAAAATAGTCCCCATATGGTTCCTGCCTCTGAAGCCCTAGGGTGCTTCCTTGACTCGAGCACATACAATAGTTCCTATAGCCCTGAAACACAAGGGATGTTTTAGATTATCCTGAGGAAGTACTACACACATGCAGAACTGATGTAGGCCACTCTCTAAACTAGAGGGGCCTCAGAGCCATTATGCTGTAATTTGAAACTCCACTGAATCCTGTTTGTTCCTGTGTGCAATAATTCATGTTTTTACTCGAAGATTACTTTTCTTTTTTCAATCACAGCTGCTGGGATGATGACATGAGAAGGCTAAGCTAAATAAGTCCACAAGCAACCGAAAGAGAGCAATGCAAGAACATTCTTGGTTGTTTTTAAAAATGTCTTTCTAATTTTATTCATAAATATTGATCACATGCCACTAGAACATCTTTGTTTTTGGTTTTATTATGTCTTCTGCTGTTTTACTTGCCTTCTGTAGTTGTCATTTCGTCTCAGTCTCTATCTATATTAAATATGTAAAATGAAATGGATCACAATTTATTTTGATGTCTTCCTTTAAATGATTTATGAATTAAACAGATACTTTAATTCTTAACAAAATGTCTGCTGCAACTCGATGGATTATCAATAGCATAAGAGTTTGGTTTAGGATTAGGTTAAGGTTAAGGTTGGAACTATGGTTAGATTTAGGTTAGATTAGGAATCTTTTCCATTCAACCTGAAGTTGTATAAAGCATCTACGGTCCAATTAAAGTGTGATTTATTTTACACAATCAAGTTTTGTCATTGTGCCCTCTATCTGATGATTTAGATCCTGGTCCTAGTAACTTAAGAAGTTTGGACTTTGCTTTGAAACAGTTTACTATGTGTGTTAAAGAGGCTCAGCACTATAGAGAGCGGCCTTAAAGTTAGGGATTAGGCCCCAAGAACGGAAGGCTGAGGGTTCGGATCATAGACTAATAGATTGCCCTGAGTGAAAGTGACTATTTATCATTGTGAAGCACAACAAACAGTGAACCACAATGAAATGCATTCTCTGCATTTAACCCATGAACACTCGTTCAGCATGGGAGAGCTATGTCCAGCACCTGGGGAGCAGTGATGGGGACGGTACCTTGTTCAAGGGTACCTCAGGGCAACCTACTGTGCTGGGATTCAAACCCATGACCTTATGATCCTATGACAAATAGTCAATGACAATAAAAATAGTGATCCAATGACAGGCACTTTCACTTGAAGCTCACTTAGAATTGCAAAGGCTGATGCCTGATGTTTTAAGAGTTTCTTCAAGCCTTGATCTCCTGCACAGATGGACCTGTCAGCCTGCAACAGAGAGCAGGCAAACAACACACCCTTTCAGTCTTCTTCAGCACAGTCTTAGTAACTCTCTAATTAATTCTCTCTCTCTCTCGCTCTCTCTCGCTCTCTCTCTCTCACATTTATTTATGCAGAAAAGACCAGAACCTCCTGTCTCCAGTGAACTGCTGGTATCTGTTGTTGAACCAAGTGCGACGGGAGAGTAAGGACCATGCCACCCTGAGTGATATTTACCTCAACAATGTCATCATGCGCTTCATGCAGATCAGCGAGGACTCCACACGTCTCCTCAAGAAGGTTAGAGCTGCTGCTTTGTCACTGCCTATTCTGAGCAAATAATAGCATCTTAAAGAAATATTTGGAGGAAAAGTCGAATGTGTACATTCTTCCTTCCTTGAATGCTATCATTCATAGTTAAAAGCAGTAGATAATGTCAAGTGGAATAACTGTATAAGCCTTGGCTTAGGCAGGAATTAGCCATTCGAAACCCAAGTGCCACAGACATCCATGGTCAGTAGTCCAAGAAATAATAATTGCTTCTGTAGAGCCCCCGACCCCCAACACTGAGTAGTAGCCAAAGTGGTAGTTTTTGCTCCATAGGAATAGAGCTGTTAGATTACATTGTATTAGCTTTGCTTTTACTCAGGAATCAGAGGCTTGTCTTCAACCTCTCAAGTGTTGGGAACATCATGTGATGGGGAGACCTGGCTAACAGCTAGGTTTGGCAAAATTGTGGAGAAAATGGTGAAATCCCAAAAAAGCAAATGATGCAGCTGCATTAAAGCCCATCTGTCTGAGTGTTCCTTTAAGCTGAATCTCTCTTCTGCCATTTGGCCTATCTGCGGTCTTTCTTTTGTTTTGTTTGTGTTCCTTTAAAGTAATGCCCATCATGTCCCTCAAATACCAGACATCTGCTTTCTGCTGGTACACTCAGAGGCCAGTACTGTAAAATGCCACCCACTCATGAGACACAGCTGACCTCTCTGCAGTTAGCCCTGCCTAAGGCTGGATCTGTTGTTTTTTTGTGATACGAGCAGTTTTGTGCCAGTATTTCTTCGTCAGACTTGCGAGATGGACCTGGCCATATGGCCCATCCTGACCTGTTGTGGTTCTTGTGAAAATGTGCCCAAAGAGAAGCTCTAATCACACTCCCCTCCAGCCCATTTGATGTCTGAGGTTCTATGGCCAAAGTAGCATGGCTCTCTTTTCAGCACAGACCACAGACCAGGGACAACTCCCAGACAGATCATGTGCTCCCGTATGGCAGAGTCGCACGAGCTGACCGCAGCGCTAAATTACAAGGCCTGAACGTCTAAAGGAGATGGTTATTCTCTGGCAAGGGTAGTTGAAGGGTTTCTCTGGTGTGTTTTGCCATGAGGCCCTGAGATGGAAAAAGGGAAAGGCCATATTTTCTTTAGAATGGAGAAAATGGAGAGGATTATGTGTCATCCTGATTAGGAATGGCCAACTTTTGCTATTTGAATGCATTATTAAATAATGGTTGTTGAATGGTGTATCAAAGTAGCACAGGAGATAAACTGTACATGATGGTTGAGTTTATTTGGTGCCTTGCCATTATCTTTTGGGTGTATATTGTTTAACACTCTACCTGCTGACCTACTCAGAATCACAGAATTTGTGCTAGTATACTTATCTTTATTAAGTTACGTTTTGCTTAGCTTAAACTAGTTTGTTTAAACAATCACAGCTGGCTGAAGTCTTGTCTGCTCTTACTGTAGACTGGTGACTAGAGGAGAGGAGAAGAAGGTGCTTATTACTGCGTGGGTTGTGAGGGGCCGGCTAGGACAAAAGAGCAGATGTGCCGAATGTGTTGCACAGCTGTCTTCAGAGCTGGAAGGGCCTGATACTGTAGTCTAACATTCAGACATTACAGAGGTGAAACGTTGACCCTGACCTACATAATGCTGGTTAGTTGACTTTAAACCAGTGTCAACTATTAAATGCTGAACATGAATCTATTCATTGTATTTGTCTTTGTGTCTCTAACTCTGAGATATGGGAACTGCAAGTCTATGTTGATATCTGATAGGTTTCATGTACATTAGCTGCTGCCGCTGATAAAAATATACATATAATTAAAATGTGGAGACTGATTTCAACCATCTAATTTTCAATAACTATCTCCCAGCCAGTGACGTTGGTTCCAACGTCATTGACTTTTCTTTATCTTATGTCTCTCTCTGTTTAATTCTTGAATTCTCTAATCTCTTGCAGAGTTCCACTATGATTTGTAAGCTTTCTGTTTATTATATCATTATTTTGTGTTATATTCTAGATTATTTATTTATCAGTTTTTCTAATTATTCATATGTATAATTTGTTATCTTTATCGGTTAACGGTTATCTTTCCGTTTTCATATTCTTTCCTTCTTGCTAATTGCCCTGTAAATATGTATATGTATATATAGCTCTGTATAAGGAAATCTTTCCTTGTGTTTTTATATATGCTTTCTTTCTTTCTTGTTAAAGAGCCCTGTAACATCCAAATTTCTCATTCGTGGGATAATAAAGGATTATTCTATTATTCTTCTATTCTATGTACATAAAGCAAAAAAAAGAGGAAAAGGAAGAGAGAGAGTTTGTCTTTTCTCTTTGCCATTCTTTTCTCTCTTTGTCTCTTTCCCTCCCCCTTCCTCTGTTTTCTCTCTGTCTCAGCCCTCAGAGAGAGAGAGAGAGAGAGAGAGAGAGAGAGAGAGAGAGAGAGAGAGAGAGTGTGTGTGTGTGTGTGAGTGTGTGTGTGTGTGTGTGTTATGATAGTACAATTGCACTCCTGGAGGCTTTTGAGTGTCATTTGTTGGGGGTCAGTTATTCAGAGAAGGGTTAAAAGTGCTGTGGTCTGTAATCAGCCCTCTCTGCTCTCTTTGATCACAACATAGTTTCAATAATGAATCCCACACAGAGACCCCTGCTGTCACCTCCTTGTATTCTCTGCTGCCACACACACACACACACACACACACACACACACACACACACACACACATACACAGCTGCCTCACTGAACCACGCTGTTACTCTCTTCCTGTGTGGGGGACAGAAAGAGAGCTGGTCAGCTACCCCCTGATTAACGAATTTGACATGATATCCAGGAACAGATATTTTCTTAGTATTTGCTTTTTCTAGTTGCCTTTTAAATTTCTTTCATTATTAGTTCGAAATCAAATTAAAGAACTGTGTCACGTAGCAGCTAAATATTCAATATGGTTGATACTGTACAGAAAGTACTGAACTTCAAATGCAGTATTACTTAATTGAACTAAAAGTTAAACATGACATCAAAGGAATTTAACTTCCTGGATGAATCCATTTCCATTGTGGAAGTCTTGCATGGCTGGATAGGTTTTATTACATGCATTTTGTTTTCATTATTTATTCGACTGGCTTTTTCCATGCTGGCAAGTTATTTATGGAAGCAGCAGTGCAATGGGAACTGGAGGTTGATTTTCCCAGTTCTCAAAGCTCTGTGAAAGGACCTTTTTTAAACTTTTTAAAACATCCAGTATCCCATTGGTTGTAATGATCTCCAGTAATATTCTTTTCATTGAGTAATTCATTAGTTTTAATTGAATAACTTTTAGGTATATGAACAAATGGAGGTGATTAAAAGAGTAATCAATAACATTGATAACAATCTGGCCATTTGGGCCAGAAAGTTCTTTCCTGTCTTTTGACTGTAAAATGTGGCATCTACTGAATCGTCGTTTTTACCTGCTCATTAGCTATAGCATCACAGCTAATAACCAGGTGATATGACGTATCTGTGTTCTTTTGCCAGAGCTTATTTGTGTTTATACTGTTTTGTTTTTGGTTTTTTTTTTAAGTTGTGATTTGGTAAGTAGAACCAGAACCGTGTTTTTGAAATTGAACCACTCTGAGTTGCAAGTAATCATAAAAAGTCTTGCTCATGGGCTTTCTTATCCTGTCGCATATTTTCTTGTCTATGAAAATGCTAGAAAAAAACACGGCTGAAATTAGTATTACTTTAAGCTTGACTTCTGTCCATATTTTGGTGAAAAGTTACAGCCAGTGCATTATGGATGAATGTGTAGATACATTTGTATTCTCAAGAACTGTTCTCATGGAAGAGCCAGATTAGCCAGAATTAAGCAGAGCTCTGGTCATTTCTTTAAAGCACAGGATATGCACTTTATTTGTTAAGTGTTGGCCCATCACCTAATTTGTAATATTGTCGATATGTGAAACTGTAGTATTCACACTTCACATGGCCACTTTCACAGCACTAAACAGGACCTCCGTCACCTGCAGCCTCTACAGTTCAGTGTCCACTCTAGTCCTTCCCCCAACCCTTGCTCCACTGCCAGAATGCGTGACTGCTGTTTAAACAGGCTTAGCTACTTGAGCCCTCTATATGTGACTCTTGAAGTCATTGTGCGTTATTGGCTGCAAACAGGGGCGTGAAAGGCAGAGGAGGGCAGGTAGACGCCTGAGCTGAGGTCAGCCTGAGGGAAAGGCTGATTACAGAGTAGCGGTTGGCATGGACCCGTGATTAATCTCCCTGCACCTGTTTACAGCCACATGCCTGGACGGTGCCCATGCTGTCACTCAGAGGAAGTGTTCGGTTTAAGCAGGGTTGATTGTCTGGATCGGTCAGATGCTTCACACAAACATACACACACCTGCTAGCATTGTACAGAACCTGAGCAGTTGAGTGTGAGAGATGTAGAGTGTTCAACTGGATTATAGGGGAACTTGACATCTTTCTGACACATGGTGCCCACATGAGGATCCGAAACCACGGCCTTGAATTACAGGGTTTGATCAAGCTGCCTGACATAAAATGAACCCTTATGGAACATGTGTGTTCAATAGGATGACAGTTCTTCCATTGTCCTTTTGTTTTTGTCTTAATCAGGGCCTGACTAACATTTTGTGATAGTTACTAATTTAAGGGGGTTAAAAATAGGTAATAGGTAGATAATAGGTAATATAGTTTAGTATTTTTTTTATTTATGGTTCATCACAATTTAAAAAATCAGAACTTTGTGTTGTTTTTTCTTTAGCTAATGTTATAAAATGCTTTGGTTTTATTTTTGTTTAGATTTATTCTAAAATTAGAACTAGAGTTATTTTTTTTAATTTATTATTTTTTTTACACCCAAAATACATGTATTAGTGTAATTTCCAATAACATAAACATGTATTTAGAAAGACTGCATCACATTGCTAATCTGCATTGTACTATTTCTTGAAGACCCATTTGCAGTGTTTAAATAATCCTGAGCTTTGTCACGATTTCCTGTGTGTTCATTGCTGTTAGACTAGGAGGTTTTAGAGGAACGCTTGGCAAGCTGACTCCTTCACTGACTGATTGCTGGGAAAGGCCTTCAGAATCAGATTAGTGAAGGTATGATTGGTTTAGTGTGAGTCTAGCTTGAAAGACAGGAAGACCTCACTATGGCACTGTATCCACATGAGCTGCTGTACAGTGGAAGCAACCTCCAAAAGGAGTCTCAGGTGGAGGGTGCTTAATTACGCTTGCTTATTTAAATGCTCAAAAATGTTTTTTAGGCATCATATTTAAGGCATCTAAAGTAACAGGTTGTTTGATAGTATTGAAATATGTATAGTATATTGAATAGAATAGAATAATAGAATCAAATTGCATTTGATTTATTGCCATCTCAAGGAAAGACAAACATGAAAATAACCTGGACGCTCAGGTTTGATGTCCTGCAAAAATCACTGTTTACATCACTTTGTCGGAACTCAATTTAGTTTCTGCATTTTTGAAAGAACTACCTGATCTGCCAGTAAAAAACAAAGAACAAAAAACTTCAAAGGGTTCAAGAACATCCTAACTGCCAGAATTCAGATGAATCACTAAGTCGTGGTGTTTTTAAAAAGGCAGATCAAGCTCTTCCTGACTGCCGCAGTTTTCAATTTGAGTTTGGAGATTTTGATTTGAATGCATGCTGCTAGCTGTAGCACTTGTTTTCCTTTGATCTGTAATTGTTTAGGACTGTCAAATTATGCTTTGTTGAATCATAATTCAAATTTCAATTTTGGAAAGTGCCTTGAGCGCAGAAATCCAGCATCTGTCAGCAAGATAAGCCCACTTTGTAAAGCTTAAGAAAGAATGAGTGCAATCATGCAGCAAAGCTTGGCGTCATCTGCTGTTGTTACAGTGTACTTAGGCATGAGAGAAACTACACATTTATCAGCTCTGCAGGTAGAATTCAGTTTGTTTATGGTTGGTAGTTTTATTACCACAGATTGATTGCCTCATACCCTGAGCTTTATTAAGCACCCTTATACCAAACCTGACCCACATACACAAGAACACAAAGCCTTGAGGTCTTTGTTCTGTTTGATTTGAGGATGACGCAGTTCAATCAAACCTTCTTTCAGTTTCTTTGAAGTGGGCTGATAATGGATGCTTTTGTTTTTTCTCCCCCACTTTCTCTTCTGCTGCAGAGTAAAGAAATAGCCTTTCAGCTGCAAGAGGATCTAATGAAAGTCCTGAATGAGCTATACACGGTGAGTACTGCAATCATTCCAGTGCTTTTTGGTTAAATACCTGCCTGGCACACCCAGCCATGCTTTGCATCTGTTTCTAACAGAAGTTATAGTGTCTATCAGGTCTGGCTTTTCAGAATATTTGAAAATGCCTTTATTGTATGTATTCAGAAAGCAGAATGTTTCAGTGAAGGTATAAGCATTTGCAGATATTTAAATATGGGACATATTAGATTTCTACGCAGAATTCCCACTCATTCCCATTCATATAGTTGTCATTCACAACCTTCATTATAAGAATGACAGCTGAACTTGAAGCTGAGTGTTGCAGAATATACGCATACTATCTGTAAATAACTGTTTTATGGCTCTTGCTGAATTTAAAAATAACTGTGAAAATGAAACCCTGCCTTGAACTAGGCTGTGCGTCTCCACATTTGTGATGAACTGTGTTTATGCCAAGAAACTAGCAATTTTGAAAGCAACAGATAATATTTCTGTGCCAAATATATATTTCTGTGCAGTTCCAGGTTTCTTTATTGTCAACAGAAACAATATAAAAGTACGAAGTAAGAAGAATACATTTCTCCATTTCTATTTCTCCAGCAGGGCACTAGTGGTTAGGGACTAGACCTCAGGATCGGAAGTTTGTGGGTTCGAATCCCAGATCAGAAGGTCGCCCTGAGGTACCCTTGAGCAAGCTACCCCTTGCTGCATGGTGTGCATTGGTTTAATTGCAAAAAAGACCCCAACATTACTCAAAGGGCAGCAATTACATTAAAATACGTCAAACAGAAAATGGCCAAATAACAGACAATAAACAGTATTGCAAACATTGTACTGAGGTCATGTTTACTGTATTTAGAAAGTATTAGTTTACCCTGCATAAACAGAGGTGCTGGACACATTAGCTGGATGTGTGGGACTTATTACCAGCATGTTTTGTTATGCAATATTGCACAATATAATAACTGCACAGGTAGGTGTAGCTTTGAGGTAGCTTTGCCTTATCATTTAGACTCAACCACCTCTCTGTACATTGTGCTGTTCTTAGACATTCATGATCTCCCAGTCCACTCTAGCCTGAGGCTACAGCAGCCCTGAGCACCATGCATTAATAACTGCACCCTGCTCCCCACCATGAAGGGACCAGACCACTGCAGGCACTCCAGGCTTGTGTGCTCTGCCCTTGCTTGAGTGTTGTACTTAAGCCAGTGATCAATAGTTAAACCCCTGCTTTAATTGTGCTATGAGTGCCCGGATGATTCGCAGCTCTTTCATGTCCGAGCAGCTCGGTTAACATGCTAATGTGTGCTCTGCTGCCCAACACACTTGTATTGGATAGGACAGGCATGTGAATTTGTTGGAAGCTAAATATTTCCTTAATCTTAAGACTCTAAAGTGGACATAATGCTTGTTAAACAAATGTTCATGTCCTGCTCTGAAGAGTATCTTCAGTAACTATTTAAAAAATTGACCTTTTTAAAAATACGCCTTTTGGTTTGCTCAGATACCATGCAAACCATTATAACTCTAATACAATATTTCTTTTTGTTCTTTTATTAACTTTTTTCTGCATGTGGCTGCTGCTGGTATCAGGTGACTTGTTCTGCTGCATGTTACATCATATTAATCTACAAGCACTGTTCCAGGGTTAGAAAGTAAGTGTCACTTACCTGCAGTCTGATCATACTCAGACCACGGATTTAATTTTTACACTGGCAACCGAAGGATGTCCACCAGCCAGGAAAGGGCAGCTGTGAATCACAGGCACACATTCAACAGGAAATGACACAGCTGATGAGTGGGGCAGATAAAGTGTTTCCTGTGGCCTCCGAACATTTGATATTGTTCATCAGTACTTGAGTGGCTGGTTGTGTGTTCTCCCATGAGATATTCTCCTGGTGGTTTGAGCTTTTTTCTGTCCAGGCTCAAGAACTCCAATCTGCCTCTTTTTAGGCCTTTTCAGTAACACTGCAGCTGAAATCTACTTACAACACCAGTGCTACACCGTTCTTCCATTGGATTGCTATTGGCCTCATATTGCTGCTGTGAGTGCGTTACCTGCAATAGCATTTGCCATACTTTATTTTTTTTTTTCCAAAAAAGGATGTGTCATGAGACAATTTAAGCTGGCTGTGCTGTGTGTCATCTTTTTGACCTGATTTGGCCTTTTTGAGAGGAACCCCCACCCCTCAATTGTGGCTGTTGCATCAGAAACCCCATTCAGTCAAGGCCACAGCTTGTAAAATAACAGGTTTCATATGTTGCTAAAATGGCTCATTCTAAAATGAGAAATATAAACACAGTTCCAACCCAGTAAGTGGAGAGCAAGACGCATGGTTTGGTAAGCCATCATAACCATGTTTCTAATTATGCAGCTCTGGACAAGAGAAGGAGCCAGGAGGACCCAGTGAAACCCTGCATCCTGCTCCATACTTCCACCAACTGTGTTTCCTCTGGTGGCCATCATATAGACAGAGCTGTGTTTTGAGTTCAGTCGAGGCTTTTCTGTACCATGTATTATGAGTATGGTGGCTCGGTATAGTAGTAATGGCCTGTTTAAGTGAATGGAGCTCTAGGGTCAGGGAGAACGTCAGCAGAAGGCAGAGCCATGCAATACTTGGTGTTGCAGGTATAATAAGCTCAAACTTAACCTGATTATCCTTCATCTTCATCCAGCCTGTTAAATTTGTCACATCTTTCTTAGTTACCTTAAATGAGGAATAATTTCATGAATTCGCATGCATTGTGGCAGGCTCACTTCTTGTCATGTTTTTTCCACTCCATTTGAAGTTGGGTAATAGGCATAATTAACTTCTCAGTACCTGCTTCGTGCCCTGTGAGTCACATCCTAATGCATGTTATTGAAGTCATCCTAGCATTACTAATAGCCCACCAACAATAACAATGACTAACACAACGGGAAACGGCTTTTTACAATATGTCCCCCATTCTCATGGGTGCATAACAGGCCCCTATGTAAGAATTAGCTAGTGTCTTCCACAGAATTACTGAAAATGTACTCCCTATGATTAAAAGGTCTTGGTAGGGTTAACTGTATGCTTTCATTTCATATACATATACTACTTTGATATTATGAAGAATTCAGGCATGCATCATGCTTCATTCTTTTTTGTTTTTTTCCTTTTTGTCCTTTTTTTTCTATTTTCAGCTAATATTGAGTAATAGTTCACAAATAAAAAAAAAAACTATAAAATGGAATACCCTGTATTACTCCCTTACCTTTTTGCTTTGTTTCTCATAAACAGATTTAATTGAATGCTTTTACACTTTTTGGTGAATTAATTTTTATGTTTTCTATGAAGCACCTTAAGCATTTTGTTTTTAATGAAAATTGTGTAAATTTCCCTGTAATAAACCTTTTCATTACTTTTTCATTTACCTTGTTCAAACGCTAAGATGAAAGACCCTGTTGTTTGTCAGCCTATCAGTCCACATCTGATCTGTGATGAGAATACCTGTGTGTGTGTGTGTGTGTGTGTGTGTTTATAGTAAATCTGCACGTTGTTAGGTCAGGAAAATGTGTTGAATTTTAATTTGTGTGGAGTTTACAAGAACAAAAGCTGTCATGCCTCTCATGCGCATATGCAAACATGTGTACATTCACCAGTGGAAAAAGAGTGTGTGCTATGAGAAGTGAATTGATTAGTGTTGTGTGGGTCAAGGAAAGCTATGCTTATCTGTCAGCTGGTGCAGCTCTCTGGAACGCAGATGTCTAGACTTTGATTTTTGACTTCTGGGCACCACAGGTGATGAAAACCTACCACATGTACCACACGGAGAGCATCAGTGCAGAGAGCAAGCTGAAGGAGTTTGAGAAGCAAGAGGAGAGGCAGATTGGCCGCTCTGGAGATCCAGTCTTCAGCATGAGGATGGAGGACAAGCACCAGAGACGCAGCTCTGTCAAGAAGATCGAGAAGATGAAGGAGAAGGTACTGAACATAACCCTTTCCAGAGTTTTCCCTCATGTGCTCAACTGCGCTTGCCAAACTTCAATAAGGCTTCAAGGAATAATAATAATAAAAAAAAAGTTACAAGAAAGAAATGACTTAAAGTTATATTGTATAAGTTATATATATAAATTATATGAATATTAAACAAAAATATAAAAATATATTGCTTATATGGTTTCTGAACAGAATGAAATGCTTTAATTTATCGAAAAAGGCAAAAGGCACTGTACATTTGTGTATTTTTATGTATAACATTCGCACCACTCATTATCTCTCACCTCAAATAAACGCAATGCTCAGATGACTCAGATGATTGGCAATGTTACTTTCCTGGCGCGTTAGGCCATTTCAAAATGTCAGCCCAGCATTTTATGTGTTGGACCTGTTTTAGATGGAAACAGTCACCTAAAAGTGCGTCCCGGTGAGGAGGCCATGCTTTATGTTTCAGCTGGCCTGCTTTCTGTTAAAGCCTGTGACAAATGCTTTTATAGCTGTGGGAAGAAGCTTTTTTCTCTCCTTTGACTCTTCCTGGAATGCAGAACTGCAGAGTGGTTAAAATATGTCTGGATGAGTCACTGTCTATTGGTCAGCCAGTTCAGTTACATGACTAACGCACTCTAGCAGTGTCAAGAGACAAAGTCAACAGCTATAGGATACTATCTGGGATGTTTGTTTACTTTTAAATCTCTGCTCTTTTGTCCCTTTAGGTCCATTTTAGTCTCTTGTTGTCATATTTAATGATGTTTTTTAGGTACTGGATGGTCTTGTATTTGCTTATGGTTCCTTTGTTGTTTATTTTTGGACATACAAATTTACCATTCATCTTGTGAAGAGTTTGCACAGACTTTAAAGGAAGCAAGTTTTCAGTAATGAAACATTTTCCTCATTATAATCTTTCATTTCTTATATTCTGTCTTTTTTTCCCCTTCTCTCCTCAGAGGCAGGCCAAGTACTCTGAGAACAAGCTGAAGTCGATCAAAGCGCGAAACGAATACCTGCTGACACTAGAAGCCACTAACTCCTCCGTCTTCAAGTATTATATTCATGACTTGCCTGATTTAATAGATGTAAGTACTGAAAAAATGCAGCCAGTGTCATCTTTGGTTGAAGACACTCTGTGTGACAAGTAGAAAAGTTATAAATGGAGCTTCAGACTGACTCTGTGTCTCTTAGGAAGGACAGGAACGGCAGTGTTGGTGTCTCATTTGAAGTCGTTGGATTAAACCTACATTTCCACTTTTCCTTTTTACATCCTCTTTGATATCTTCAAATGTATATTCTCAAGTGAAGACGCGGCTGTCAGGTCCTGCTTAATTTAAGCTCTTAAGACTTCGACTGAAGTTGACTCTCTTCTCTAACCATTAGAGCAACATTATTGAGAAGCATTCCTTCAAGCCTTTTGAAGAGTTTTTATCTCTTTCTTTACAGTGTGATTATTTTAACTGTGTGTGTGTGTGTGTGTGTGTGTGTGTGTGTGTGTGTGTGTGTGTGTGTGTGTGTGAGAGAGAGAGAGAAATTAGGAAAAGAAAGGGAAGGATTTTTGGAAAAGACAGCAGTCCAGAAAGGACAGAAGGAAATAATGATGCAGTGGTCATAATTCAGAATTCATTTCATTGTCTTGTGAGATCAGGGTGTTTTTTTTTTCCTGCACCATGCACCTTTTGGCAGGTATATGATTATTTTTCAGTTGCAACTTCCATTACAGAACTCTTGCATATTTCATTTGTTGGTATTTGTTTTATTTTCTTCCAAAATGTAGGCTGCTATATGTGTGCGCTTGAGTTTTTTTGAGTCTGAGTGGAGTCTGAGCCATTGAAACCCAGTTTTGGTGAAATACTTTAGAATCTCTTTTAGGCCATCTGAGATTGAACATAATGCACCATGCACCCAAACCAGCAGAAGCCATTTTCAGTTTTATAACCCCCCAAAAAAAAACAAATGAGCATCTTTGCTCCTCATTTTTCTATAACTTAACCTATTGAAGAGAAAACTATTTAGATCTTCTCCACTTTCTTTGCAAGAACTGTTCAAATAGTTGAACCACCTTTGGGTTTAAAACTCACTTCTGCAAGTAAATCAATTCAATTGAGGCAAATCTTTTTCTAATAGCATGTTTAGTTTTAGTCATGATGCGTAATTGTTAAGTAACTATTTGAAAAGGTTCTGTGTTTTAGAAAGCAAGTTATTATATATTTTTGTAAATATAATTATAACTGTGGGCCTACAAAGAGGTCTTTCAAATTAAACAAAACCTTTGCAATGGAATTGCAAAAATTCCCAAAGGGCTGAAAAAGTATATATTTTTAAGGATGTTCTGGATTCAGCATGTCTCTCTGAAGGTGTGCAGTTTGACCTTGCCTCAGCATCATGCTGCAATCGCAGACTGAGCTCGTCTTCCTGTCCCTGCCTGGGCAGCCCATACACATCATCTCTGGGTTGTTTACTGCATACAACTCCCAGACATGCTGTCTCGTGCAAGACAGAGAGGGAGAACGAGACGGACATACTTAAAGGGGTGAGAGTAGATTACATTTGGCCAACAGGCCTTAGGGGAAGTATCTGCCTCACTCATCATACTGTTCCAGTGTCAGTATGCTCTCCCAAAGCACATCAACAGACTGATCCCTCTCTCACACAGTCTACAGACTCTTGTCTCACTTTGAAAGTGTAATCAGCGAAACACTCTGCAGGTAGAGCACAGTGGGAGCCAGTACTTAGTCACAGTGCAATGACAGATCCCATGGCAAAATCTGCTATTATGTAGACAGGTACAGGGAGAACATGCAGGCTCCTCAAAGAAAGGACCCGAAATGCCCAGCCTGGGCCTCGAACCCAGGACCTTCTTGCTATGTGGCTACAGTGCAACCCATTGCCACACTCTGCCACCCTGTACCAGCAAAAACATAAAATATATATTTATTTGTAATTAAATGAATTGTAAAGTCAGACAACAATTCTAATCTTTTTGATTGAAGCCTGGTAGTTGAATAAGGAAGTAAAGGGTTTTGTTCAGTTTATAATCTGAAGTTTATAATGTTTAGAATCTTTAGTCATACTGTGGGGGTAGACCTATAACTGCAACATGAATCTTTCATTCTATAAACAGTTTTTCATCCTTTAAACAAATTTGATCCATCGGTCATCAATAGTTTTTTTTTTTTCTAATTCTGGTTCTTGCAGGTCGCTTAAGCTCATTGTGTGTCTCCAAATGTTAAGCAGACACAAAGTATCAAAATTTCCTTTCAAGCCTGTAATGTTTGGCCCACTGCTGGCAGCCTATATATGTGGAGTTATCAGCATTTAAGGTCAAGCAATCACCTAGAATAGTGAGAAGTTGTCAGTAGAAGCCTGAGTATTGTCAGGCCCGCTGAGGCTGATATTGAGCGTGCCATTCTGCCCTGGTGTGCTCATTTCTAATTCACCAAGAATGTCGAAACAACAGCTATATCCAAATCAAATACTGCCCTTAACTGAACTGAAAGGAAGAGCTTTATAACTACTAACGTGACAGTCACTGGAAGGCAATGGCTGCCAGTTAGCACTGTCATTTGCAAATGTCATTTGCATACTGCAAAGTCATACTAAAATGTTTAGTTTTAGTTAGTTCATTCTCTTAATGATTGATAAATGAGCTATATTATAGAAATTATAATTAGTAGTATGTTAAATGTGGGGTCTGTTAAGATGAGGATCAGTGGGATTAAGTAGCCTTTAACTCTTCTCTTTCACTCTCTGTGTGTTTGTTTCTGAGCAGTGCTGTGATCTGGGCTACCATGCCTCTCTGAACCGGGCTTTAAGGACTTACCTTTCAGCAGAGTATAACTTAGAGACATCACGCCACGAGGGCCTGGACATCATTGAGAATGCTGTGGACAGTCTGGACCCTCGTAGTGACCGACAACGCTTCATGGAGATGTACCCCACCGCTTTCTGTCCTCCAGTCAAATTCGAGTTTCAACCACACATGGGAGATGAGGTTAGAAGACTAGCTCAGAAACCCCTCACTAGGACTGCATTTCAGTTGGGAGCACATCAAGTATGGAAGGAAAATGCATTATGATTTCAGTTCTCATTGACTTTAAGATGTGAAAACTTTGTTTTCAGTCAAAGAGCCTTGCATTACATTTACATTAACTTCAGTGTTGTGCTGAAAACCTCTGGTTTATGTTACAGTAGTTCAGAAGTGCAGAGTGGAAAAGACATGCTAATTAAGAGTTTAATTAGACATGGTAAGAGAGGTTTCATTTCCCAGTTTTAATATGTTTCAGCTGCCAGTGCGGCATTTACACAGAGTGTGGAGCGTTTTTCCCCTGAAGGTGTTTTTTTATTGCTACTTTATTGATTTTTTGCTCCCTAATTACCCATTTTGTCACTGATATCATGTCTGGGCAAAGTCTCAACCTTTTGTTTTATGATGCTAGAGTCTTGGTCAATAAAGCAGATGGGATTTAAACATGTTTGGCAGTTAGCTGACTATGATGATCCTGGCCTTTCTCTCAGGAAAAATGGCAAAGAATTTTGGTTGTGATGTGGGGAGAATTATGGGTTGCTTCCAGTTGTCCAATCTGGAGAGCTTTAGAGGTCGCTGCACTTTCTGAGCATGGTTTTCACATGTTTCTGTATTCCCTCAGGTGTGTCAGATTGCTGCACAACCCCCTGTCCAGGCTGAGCTGGTGCTCAGGTTCCAGCAGTTACAGTCCCGCCTGGCCACACTGAAGATTGAGAGTGAGGAGGTGAGCAATATTTGTTTACTTAATAGGGTATTCACATAAGAATAGGTGCTGCCTAGTGTGGGTGTGAGTTACCCTGAGGTAACCTTTAGCAAGTTAGTGTCTCCATCACAATGGAGGTATGGGTGCCCCTCCTGCACTTATGTGGGATTGGTTACATGCAGAGAATGCATTTCATTGTGGTTTATTGTGTGCTGAGCTGTGATGATTTCACAGTAACAAAATGGTCACCTTATCATCTTTTCCACAAACCAAGTCTACACTTTGTCTAGGACAAAGTCCTAAATTTAGTCCCTGAATCCTCTACAATATATACTTCTTAAGCTATCTGCACTTATTAAAAGAATGTTTGCTTGTTTTTTTATATTATTACATTATTATTACATTATATTATTAATTCTAGTTCCATAAAATTTTTTAATATTTGAAAGTTATTAAATGCCCTTTTTAAATACTTATTAAATACACCTAACTCTGCTTAACTGGTAAAAAGCCAAACTGTGTGATTATATTGTGTTGCTAGTGTTGAGATATCAAAGTCCTTGAAGACATTTAACATCTTTCTCTTGCATCAGAATGAGATTGCATTTCCTCTAGATTTGTATGCCTAATTGAATTGGCAAGATCTAATTGTATTAAAGGCTTTGGAGTCACTAGCAGTGAACAGTGTCCTCTCTGCAGCGTTTTCGCTGTGCTCTAGATAACCCCTGTGACGTGCAAGCAGCCTTTTCTCAATCACCCACTCTTTATTTCCAAACTCTATCCTGCTCCTTTTTTCTATACCACTGTCTGAAGCTCATCCCAGGGCTGCCACGTCTAAATCAGCCTTCAGACTGCTGATGTCTGGACACCTGCTGAAATGAAAAGCCTTAGGTTAGGAAAAAATGGCAGCAGCATTCTTCTTGTGGTGCAATCACAGGCGATCAAATGCCCTCTTTCTACTCTTATCTCCCTTCCTTCATTCTACCCCTTTACATTGCCTCCTTCTTTTCTTTTGCTGCATAGAGAAGTTTTTGCAGGCAGTGGTTTCGGGCACTAAAGTGCAATGAAAAACTATGGCTGACTGATGGAAAGCTTAAATTTATCATTGGTTTAACAGGAAAACTAAATTATTTGCAAACTGGGAATCTTCCACATGTGCATGTAAGCATTGATTTTGCTGCAGTGTGCCTTTTTCAATATTTTGAAATTTGCATTTTCATAGGTACCGCAATATTGAATATCTTTTTAATGTTCAGGTGAATTGGAACCAAGGAAATGTTGTACCACAGACAAAAGAGATAGAGTTACTTTTAAATGCCAGATTTTTACAGGTTCTCCATAATTGTCTAAATGTGCTTTTTGATGCATTCAGTTTTCTGAAACTATTGATGATGCCAGTGATATAGTCAAAATTGCCTTTTCTGTTTGTATTACTAATCATAATAACCAGCACACATTTCCCTCTCATTCTGGGCAGCTTGTTTTCTAGAGATGTGGGAAGCTAGGTATTGGCAGTTCTATTTAGGATGAGCTTTTGAACTGTGGGCACTGTGGGGACTGATGGCCTAAGGTTCTGCTCATGTTTACACGGTGCCCAAAGCCAGGTCTAAGATGAGCAGCTGATGGTTAAGCATCATAGTGGACCATGGTTGGGGACACATGAGGACAGAATATGAGGTCAGGGCATTTCCTGGAATGCTAAAGTGACTGATGGCATCATGGGACTGTGACCACTAATCAAAAACAACTGCAATGCTCAGAAGAAGGACACACAGTATATCCCGGATGCAGAGCAAGGTCTTCTGTTACTGAAAAATTATCTTTTGCTTTTAAGCTGAGTTGATGCAGCTGTTTCCTAGAGCCGACCCTGCACAAATAGTGTACAAAAAAAAGAAAAACTGCTGAATACATTATTAGCTTTACTGATTTTCTCCATATAATATTCACCCAGAGACACGTTTATAGACTCTTTCACTTAAGAGCTGGGAAGGTTTTGGTCCCTCTGTGGGCTCTTCATCTCACTTTTCTTTTCCTCTTTATTCTTTTATTTTCTGACCGGCAGAGCTATTAATTTAATGAAGAACATAATGTTTGCCAGAGAGATTAGGAGATGAGACATAAGTGACAGTAATGCACACTTTCCATCTCTCTCACTCTCTCTCTCTCTCTCTCTCTCTCTCTCTCGCTCTTTTAATTCGGTCATTCTTCTTGTTTCTTGCTCCCACCCTCCCGTCTTTCATTTTCCTGATAGAAATGCTCTACACGTTCCACACTAAAACCACAGCAGTCCAATCCGTTGCTCTCTGTGGGAAGTATCTGTTTGTTTTGCTGAAGATAAACCTCAGGGAGGCACATCAAAGCTGAGGAGATGTGTGCCCTGAACCTACTGCAGTGTGAAATCACTGATTGCTGATAGCTCTTCTAACCATTAGCTCTCTGCTGTTAAATGGGCTGCTACATATGTTAGCACCAGCGTTCATCATAACAGTGCTAGAGAGCTACTCTCTACTCATCTGGTTCTTCTGTGGCCTTCAGTTCTCACATTTAATTAACTTTTAAAAAGTCCTTGTGTGAATGGTGCAATCTCAGTGTCAGTTGAGCTGGTATTTTAATGAATAATACATCAAATCTAATGGTTTTTAAGTAGGGTGATCTATCCAAATCCATCTAATTTGTGTAAGTTCTCCAGTGTAGGGTCTGATCTTAGCTAGCAAAAAACAGCAGCCTTGGATGTCAACTTGGATGTAAGTTAGTGTAACGTTTCCCCATCATGCAAATGCTGCTGTATATAGTTTTAATAATATCTCTTTTTGCAGCATGCATTATCATGCTTTGATAATGCATGCTTTGGGCAAATAATTCTTTTTTTTTTTTTTAAGTTGCTTTCAATAGATACTCTTCATTTATGCAAAACATACAGATTTTCTCTTTCCTGGGTCATTTCGGCCTGTACTAACCTGCATAGGTTTGTCCTCACTTTTGGGCTGTTAGAAACTTGCCCTCTGAGCCATATTTACAAAAGTGTGTACTCAAACAGGTGTGGCCAGTCTCTGTAGGAGACAGTACCTAAAGCTCTCACTGAAAGTTTAAAGGCAAAGGAGACTGAAACATATGATTGACTTTCCAGGCATTCAAGCTGGAACAAAGGCAAATGAGTCATCCAGGTTCAAAATAGGATAGTAAAGAGACAGCTCTTATTCATGGTGTTTGAGGAAGGTCTAGGTTTCTGGACTCCATTAGCTTTGAGGTCATCTTCCATTGATTAGTATTGGAGGAGAAGGCTCAGCCTGACCCTTAGGGTTAATGGGAGATATGAGCTCAGTGTGTATGTGTGCCAGAACATTGCCGAGGCCTAAAACTACCCATAATAAAAACTTATAGTCATTGAGGTTTCATAATCTGTATCCGAAACCTTGATTTAATGTATCTTTCCCAGAGGCAGGAAAGGTTGCAGTGATTTTATTCTAACATTAGAAACTCGATAGTCTCCCAACAATTCTTATATGTATGTATGAGAGAAAGCGAGCGATTTGCCTGCTTGTCTTTGAGATGAAACACATGCTTCAGTAGAGCACATTACTTTCTATTCTCTTTCTCTTCTCTCCTTCCATCTCATTACAAAAAGGTTTATTTTATTATACAATCCCCTGCCATATAGTTCTCACCTTCTTGGACATTCGTTGTAATACTTTAAAGGTGTCTGTACAACAAGTTTTCTTTTTAAACAGTTTAACAGAACAATAGAATTGCTTTCCATAGTGTGTTTCAGTATTGTTCTTAATTACATAAGATGTGAATATTGTTGTGTGCAAGTAAAGAACATCAGCATTTTTCAATCAATATTGTCTTTTTTTTTTGTCAGCTCATGGTTCAACTCATAGTATCCGGTAAGATCAGGTTTATATTGGAAGAAGTATAAAACCCAAGCAGTAGTAGGAGTACAGTCTCAGAGGACTCATGCCAGTGTTGTTCTCTAAAGCTCTGTCTGATGAGATGCTCAGAAGCAGTCCTTGACATTTATAACCTTATAGAAATGCTGTGTGGCCATCAGAGAGGTGGCTATGGAAATGAATTCTAAAAGCCTGGATGAATAATATCTCTCCTAGTCTTCTTGCTCTCAGCTTTCCGAGTGCTGCAGATTGATTGCTTTGGTCTGATGTCGTGTTCAAGGTCTGATGCATTTGTCACAGTGAACATGACAGGTAGGAACAGTTGTAGAAGAGAGCGCCTTTTCATGCATATTGTGTGTAAACTGTTCAGGGATTTGTTTGTTTTTTCCTTTCTTTTAGTTAGACTCCACATTTGTCATGATAAAGTGGCTTGGACACCATTCTTGACTCCATCTGGATGTTTCTTTTTTCTCTTTTATTTTGCTCTGAAAATAAGTCACATGCTCTTTACTCACGGTCATAGTCAGCTTTGTTTTTGATTTCTTGTAGATCAAGAAGACCTCTGAGGCCACTCTTACAACCATCCAGGACATGGTGACTATTGAGGACTATGATGTCTCTGAGTGCTTCCACCACAGCCGCTCCACAGAGTCAGTTAAGTCCACCGTCTCAGAGACATACCTCAGCAAGCCCAGCATCGCCAAGCGCCGCGCCAACCAGCAGGAGACTGAGCAGTTTTACTTCATGGTGAGGAAAATTTCAGCCCATGCTTAATGTAGTCCAGTTAGTTAGATGAAATGTAGATTCAAGAGTAGAAGTATTGTTGGGTAGCAGAAATGATGTGCCACTTTTGGTCATCTCTAGTGTGGTTGAGAATGCTATACGTAATAGAACCCAAAGTATAAAAATGTGACTTTTCCCATCATTGTCCTCTACCCAGCAGCTTTACAATCTAATGTTTCTTAATAGACAAATGCTGCATCTCAATCTGCATGCTACTACAGTATGTTAAAAAGGAATACACCATTATTAGCAGCGTATTAATTAGTGCATTGATGCAGTATTCCATTGTAGTGCTTGTCCTCTTGTGCTTTTTTAGAAATTCCGGGAGTTTCTTGAAGGCAGTAATCTCATTGCCAAACTCCAGGCCAAGCATGACCTCCTGAAAAGAGCCCTGGGAGAAGGTAACCATCACAAAAATGGATTTTGCACCAGCTTCTCTATACATAGGTTTATTTACAATAAAACATAATAATAACTTATTTATATTGTACCCTATAGAAAAAAGTATAACAGAAAAACAGAATAACAAAATAAGTAAAAACATAGAGGAAAAGGAAGAAAAGAAATAACACGAGTAAAAAAAAAATAATAATGATGAGTAAAAACAGGAAAAATGAATAATAAAAAAATTAAAAAAGGGAAAAACATAAACAAAAACGTTTGAATGTAAGCTTTATATTTTAAATTGCTAACAGAGTATGCTTGCCAGGCATTTTGTAATCCCAAAGTTTGGGCATAAATGCTTAAAACAGCCTAAGCACATTTTTTGTAATGCTTTTCTACCATAAGAGACAGAGCAAAGTAAAGCATGCAAACAGTACTACCTTTTGATCAGATTTATGTTAAGAAAAATGTTGTTTACCCTCTTGAACATCCCTCTTACAAGCCTGCAGCGCTCCACCACGCAGTTCTATGCAGTTTGTGGCAGGTCAGAAGCTGTGCTGCAGTCCACGCTGCCCTGGAGCACATCACAAATCTTGTGTAAACACCCAGCCGCCGCTGTCCAGGCCCGCACTGTGTGAGCTGCATGGGTGGGCTGTCAGTGGAGTGGGTATTTTCAGATCCTGCTGTCCAGCCCCAGCTTGTCTGCCTTCGCAACTGTCAGTCAGGATCTGGGTACGGGCTCGACACTGTGCTGGCTTTAGCAGCTCACTGCTTGAGTCAGCCCAGGCCTGTCAAGAGATGGCTGCTTTAGACCTGATGGTTAAAAGGCCTCAGAGAGGGCTGAGTGCCGATAGTTTGGGAAAGTTGAAAGTTTAAAACGAGCTTCAGCTTCAAACTCAGTAAAGTGTGAATGCATGCCTGTGCCCAGTTTTGAGCCGGGTGGCAGTTCACATATGCTTTACTGAACGTGCACTCAGCTAAGGCATTCTAGCACACCACTCACTCTGCCCCTCTCTTCCTCTCCTTCTCTCCAACCCTCCCTCTTTCCTTCCCTCTCTGTCTAGGTCACCGAGCAGAGTACATGACCACAAGGTAAACCCATTCCCTCCCTTTTTCATTTTAAGGGTATTTTCTTTTCGAAGAACAGAAGTCAGAGTTTGTCAGTCAGAGTTCATGTAAGGTTTTGTTTGGAAAAATCTGATTTTTTTTTGAAAGACTAGTGCTCTATATAAAATGCACTCTGACTTTTACTGATTCAGTGCATATGATGCAATCATGGAAATTATTTAAGAACTAAAGAAAGGGGGAAAATCATTTTTGGCAGCTTTGCTTTGACACACTAAAAACTAAGATAAGTTAAATAAGATAAGTTAAAAACTAAAATAAGTTTAGTAAGTTTGGAGATGGGCAGCGGTGGCCTAGTGGTTAGGGTGTTGGCCCTATGATCGGAGGATCAGGGGTTCAAACCCCTTCCCAATGGGTTGCCCTGGGGTACCCTTGAGCAAGGTGCCGTCCCCGTCCCGCTCCTCCCTGCGATGGGCTGGCGACCTGTCCAGGGTGCGTCCCCCGTCCTCGCCCTGTGTGCGCTGGGTTGGACACCGGCACTCCCCCGCGACCCCGTTTGGGACAAGCGGCAGATAATGGATGGATGGAAGTTTGGAGATGTTTTTGGACTCCCCAGTGTTTTAATTCCGCTTAGCGCTCAGCATGGTGGGTAGGAGCAATATTCTGTTCCCTAGGGTTCTGTCCCACAGTCCTGTATTGCACTTCACCAGCAGAGTGCTTTAAACTTTAGACTTCATTCAAAATAGCAGAAGCCTTCAGAGCACACTTTGTAAACAGATGAAAGCATTTGCAGGGATATAGAGTTGCGCTACATGGTTTCAGACACAGAACGTGACACAGTGGTGTGTCTCTGAAGGGACTGAGTGAAGGTTTTCACAGTCATCTGATGAACAGTGTGTTGCCTTTGTGTCATCTTTTAGCAGTTTCCAGAATATCCTGATACTTCTAGCCCATCTCAGTCTAACCCTAAAAATATTATCAGTCACACTCTGTGGGGTAGTTTTAACAGAGTTAGCAAGGTTCGAATGAAAACTAACACCTGTTAGCCTGGCTTTTGAGGTGTTTTGTGAGGGTTGTTTGTTAGCTTGTCTTCAGAATCACTTTATCTTTTATCCAAAATGTCATTTTTAGGCAGGCCATTGTAGGTGTCAGGAATGTTCATTGTTTTACACTGGGGTTAACGAAGCTAACGAGTAAAGGGAGCTGAACACTGTTAAGTAACATTGGGTATACTACCCGAAATATCACACACTTGTTTAGAAGAATATTTCTAAGATTTCTTACAGTGATGCTGTTATCAATCAAATTGGGCAAAAAAAACTTACATTACAAAACACAAAGTGAATCTGGATTTTGCATGTGCTATTGGTAATGTATATCAATTACCCAGAGCTTCAGAAAAGACTAAGCAAGTTGAGATTACATTTACGTCACAGTTCTCCATTATGTTGAAGTTAGCATGGTGCTCATTTATGTGCGTAACCTGCTTGTACGTTAGTCACTTGTTTGATTTTTTTGCTGATGGTTATTATCCTTAGTCAAGTGTCCATGTGAATTAAGCCGATCCCACACCAACACTAACTCCACTTTGTCGTGCCAAGCTCTCGTGCCTGGGGCTTCTCTCTAACACGATGCCTCTTTCTGGTCCCAGCGGGCTTGGTATTTCCATGGCCATTGATGTGCAGTGAAAGTGACATGTATGGACAGGAGATTGCTGTGTGTAGTTCAGTGAGCTGGGCTGGGTCCAGCCCTGTAGGATACTTCTTGCTCTGAGTTGCCTTAAAGGAAAGTCAACGCATTATTCAGAACATCAGTGTCATGTCCATGGAGAGAAAGAGCTCAATTCTGCTTTTTGTCTGGTATCACAATGTTACTGCACTTCATGCATCAACATCATCAGTAGGAGTATTTTTACTTTTCTCAAGTGCCACCATATAACATCTGCCTGTTTTATTGAATGATAACATCAAAGGATACTGGATACTGTACTGTGTTTTCAGTTTATATATGTTATATTCTCTCTACCACAGGCCTCCAAATCTTCCTCCTAAACCCTATGGCACTCGGAGGCCCAGACCTCGCTCAGTTTTTAATGTTAAGCTATTTAATGGCAATTTGGAGGCTTTTATTAAGGTACTAAATTCTAAAATAGAGGTTATGCCAATACCTTTGCTGACTGCCGTCTGTGTCATAATGATCTCCAGTTACCTGCTTCAGCCTGAACTTTTCCGGAGATCATTATGGTCTGTGCATTCAATCTGTGCAAACAGAGTCTTTAAAAGCAAGAGAAACGGGGGGCGATGTGAGTAAGGTTTAGGGCAGGGTCTGGCTGATAGGAAAAACAGGTGTCCATGGCTGATTTTAGGATGCAAAATTGCAACATAATTAGACATGTAATACAATTAACCAGATTGGGAAGTTTGTAGTTCAGCAGAACGTAACTAATTAAACTCACTGTAAGTTGTCAAACATGTTGATATTAAAATATGACTGGATTCAATTTTTGTTACACAGGAGCAAACAATTTCCTTTTCATTATACATATAATTTCATAAGATTGAAGGTTATCGTCATGGCTGCTTTTGATGTCCTTTACGGAAAATAGTTAAACAGCCTGTTAACCAATATTTGTTGGAATAAGACTTTATAAACAGCAAATGTTTCAGTCATCCTAAAAGGTTATCGTGAACTTTCATGTAGCCTTTCAAATAATGGCTTTCATTGAAGTAACAGCAAGTTTTTTTTTTTTTTTTTTCACAGACAGCATTTATTACAGCATAAAACATGATGCTAACCATTGGTGTGACATCTGAAAGATTTTTGAGAAGTTTATCCAACAGCAAACCAATATATCAGTCAGGCCTTAGCTTACATGTGTATAAAAACCACAATGCCCCCCGAGTTCTGCCTTTGTGAAGCTGACTCTGATGGTGCCTTTGCAGACTGATAACAGCTTTGTAGGCTGCTGTTGGTTGCTTGTAGTGCTGGGACAAAATAACTGGGATTTTGCTTCTTTCTTTCTCTTGGTCTCTCTCTTGATCTTTGCTCATAGCCGTGGACGTCGGAACTCTCACACCCGGCATCAGGTAGAGACTCTTTGGTGCTCTTATTGGCTAATGTCGCATGTCTGTCTGAACCAGCATCCAACTGCCTGCCTTTCTCTCTGGTGTGTTGAGCATGTATGTTTGTGTGTATGTTAATGTTGACAGCAGAGTAGGCTTTACAGGCTCAGGTATCCCTTTTAATATCTGCATCCATATAAATGATATTAACTTCCATACGTATTAGCAAGTTTTAGCAGAAGCTGTCCTGATGTGTTCATTCTTCTTTTGAATTTAATAAGGCATATATTTGTTCATAGCTATGCTGTGGTTTTTTTATTTTGCACTTTTATTGGGTTCCCTTTTGAGTATTATATTTAAATAGATGGTCTCAGTTTGACTAAATTTAGCATAAAGATAGTATTTATAAATCCGGAGCAGACCTTTTGATATTTTGACAGATGTAGGTCAGAATGTTCCCTAGCTGGATTCGTCAGAGAGTTACTGGTAAATGCATTCTATACAGGCCTGTCCCTGGCACTGCTATAGTGTACAGGCATGCACATTCCCTGGGTTAAAAGCAGATCACAGCTTTATTAAAAGCATGTAAGAGTGAACCTAGCCAAACCTAGAACAAACAGCCCCAGCGTTAGCCAAAAGTCAGTCTGATCAATTGATTCTCACAGCTTGCATTGCACTCTCCAGCAGTCAGAAGTGCTCTTCTGGCTTGGGAAGAGCACTGCATTTAATTTTTTTGTTATGTGCATACTGACATTGTCAAGATTTCGCTTTTGAGCACTGATGATTTGTTTAGCCCAAGCCATTACTGTGCACAATGAGGCGTAGAATTAGATACGTCCAATCACTGTATTCACAGTCACGTTAGAGCTGTAACTATTCTGAGCTGAATAAGATTACTTTCGCTGGGTCAGCATGCACTATGCTTTAACCCTTAGAAGTGTGGAGTTGTTGCTGATAATAATTTATAGTGTTTTGTTATTTGAAAGTAATTTTGTTTCAATATATATCTCATCTGATGCTCATCAATAGAGCAGAATCCTCACTAATATGCACTTTTGTCTCATTCTGTTTCGAGGCTGAACAATGGCCTATAAAGAAAAAAATACAGTTTAGTAAAAATTTGTGCATATTTACAACAATAACATTTCAACAAATTTAAATAATCATATATTCTTCTACTAGCTAATAAAAAATATGATTTAGCAGTAATAATTCACATCGTGCAGTAATAACAACTTTTAAGGGTTATGTGGAACGCAGTCTCTTGCTTGTTTTTGTTTCCAAGAGCTATGCATGCAGACATTTTAACATCTGTGTTCTTTTTTTAAAGGACTCTGGACAAGCAATCCCACGAGTGGTCGAGAGCTGCATTCGATTCATCAATCTTTATGGTAAGCTGTGCTCCACTCGTGTCCTTATTTTGCCATTTTCACTTGTAATATACATAATTACATGCAGCAGACTGTGCGGTGGTCATTACAGCACTAGAATAGCTCAGAGGGGAAGTTTACTTGAGGGCTTCTGTTTTGGCGTCTCTTTTCTTAAGCTAACTGCCACCTGTCCTTTCCCTGGCCTGAAGCACTCTCTCCACCCTGACCTCAGGCACAGGGCCAGCCATTGTCTGTGCAAAACTGTTTGGGTGTGTCTGTCTTTGTGCAGCCTATGACAGAATTTCTTGCATCCTAGGCCAAGTTGAGACCAGTCCAGTGATAGTAGATGTGATGTGCCTTTCGCTACTACAGTAGAGTAGCTCCAGAGAAAGACACCATACGCATACAAGCTAACAAGAGCCAACAAGCTTCCAGTATCTGTATCGGGCTAATACTAGCAGAAAATGCCGGATTTGAAATCAGGGAGGAGGGAGGAAATTGGAACAGAATCTGTGATAAATTAATATTAACCGAAGTGCTTTATTTACAGGCAATTTATTTTGAAGTTTCGACATCTTTGGCCAAAAAAATCAGTAATAACTTCAGTATTGTTCTCGCTGGACCAGATGTGATCCTTGTGCTGAAGGCATCTGGCGACAGTCTCAAAAATGGGCTAAATTTGGAGTGTGAAAACATTTTGATGCATTGAGAATTCGAAGATCAGAGTAGGGACGGTGGGGAATTGTCAGATGACACAAAGCTTTTTGATGTGCTTTGGTCTTACACATTTACAGATTTGTCCTAAATGTTATCTTAATCTAGCACCAGTTAAGCTTAGCAAGTTGTCTCCATATTCACATTACGAGTGGTCCTTAGCTGAAGAGATGATACTCAAAGTTTTAGTATCAGTATCGGGAAAGGAAAAAGAAGTGTTGTGCCATCTTTATATAAGATACACATGTAAGTCTGGTATGCTAAGGGTGGTGCTGTAATACATTATTTCTCTGTGTGGCCAACTTGCAGAGGAGACAGACGAGATGATGTTTCTAATTAATCTTAGCCGACCCTTGACTATGCTTCTTATTAAAAGCTAATCCAGGCTCTAGGACACTTTTGTTGAAGTTGGTTGCAGCCCCTCTCTCCTCGATTAATTATCTCTGATGAGAGAAAGGGAACTTTTCTAAAGTGGATGACTGACCCTTTCAGTTTTCATTTCACGCTTCTGCCTGTGAGCTCACTTTTTCTTTTCAGTCAGTTTGAATGGACATCTGGACTAGACTGCATATGGCACTGACTCTCACTCCCTCTGCCTCTCTCTCTTTCTCTCTCCCCTTCTCTCCTTCTCTCTCTCAACAGGCCTTCAGCATCAAGGCATATTCCGTGTGTCAGGCTCTCAAGTTGAAGTCAATGATATTAAGAACTCATTTGAGAGAGGTGGGTGGTAAAGTGTTGTCACTTGTCAGAGCACTAACATTTCCATTGAAGTAAAGACTGCAGTGCAGTGGTGCTTATCGCCCATGACTCACATGTTCACTCAGTTCACAGTGTGAAGCAAGATTACAGTAAATTTTCATTTCATTTTCTACCATCTAGCTTATTTTGTGTTTCCTTGTGACACATTTAAGTGTGAATGAATACTGCTTATCATTTGATGCTGTCAAAACAAACCTGGTACCTCAAAACTGGAAGTCATTCATTCAAGTAATTGGAATAATTTTATTCTATGAAAATCTGGATCATTTATATTCATATCGATGCATTTTTCATTAAAGTTTGACCCAGAAGTAAGGGTCAGCTGGTGTAAAAAAATGACATGATTGATATGACAGCAATGCATTGTTTCCATAGTGACACACATTATGATGGATAGAAAATTGCTTTTGTATTAGACGCTCATCCAAAAAAGTCCACCTCTTCTGGTTGTGCAATGCAGCGTCACTGTTTAGGTTACATTATAAACATGAAGTACAGAATATGATATACTGATCCATGTTGTGTCTCCTAGGGAACGACCCTCTGACAGATGATGAGAATAACCATGACATTAACTCAGTGGCTGGTGTTCTCAAGCTGTATTTCCGGGGTCTGGAGAATCCGCTCTTTCCAAAAGAGAGGTTTAATGACCTCATCTCCTGTGTCAGTAAGTGCACACCCTTCATCTCTGAACCTACTGAACAGATCTAAAGAAGTGTATGGGGTATTTCACTAATTTAGCTTGGTGGGCAATATGGTTGAAATTTAGCCTAGTCAGTGATGTCACTATACACTTTTTCTAAGCACTGGCTGTGCTTCCTGATTGCTGAAGAACTACATGTATCTGAAAGATTCAACCAAATATAGACATCCTTTAAGCAACCAGAGTATTATGTATGCATATTTTATTATGTAGAAAAATTGTAATTAATTGCTATGTTTATAAAGGTCTCACTAGTGAAATGCAGTTAATCTGAGGGGACTTGCTTGTGGACCTCAAAAAACAGAGATAAGATAGATCTTATTTATTAATCATGAAAATGTCCACCAGCATTTTGATACTGACATATTGCCCACAGTTTAGGTCCTTGTGTATGCAGTCTGATTTATGCATGGAAGGCTTTGTTCACTTTGTGTGTGTGCTGCCCCTGTTGCATACATAGTTAAAGGCTTTCATTCATTCACAGTGGAGGTCATCGGCCTTTGTGCTGTGCTTGTGTTCACACATTGAAGACCTTGTACATAAGGAGCAGACAGTCATTAGCTCTTTACTTGTGCAGTAACAGTGGTTTTCTTCAGTTAAAATTCTGAATCCTTCCTTCAACACTGGCCCCTTTGCGCACATTGCTTGACAAAGCAGCATGTCAAACCATGCCATGACACATCACAGAATCAGCCAGGCTTTGTTCTGAAGAGAAAAGCACATTGTTGAGTAGTTCATTTACAGGGACATAGTGATCGGTGTACATCAGCATGATCAGAGAGCTTTTACTATGTACTGATTTATTTGGCCATTACTTAGCGTAATGGAAACTGTGCTATGGTGCAAAAGGGCATTATTGGACAAGTGAGAGTAGCTAGTTTGTGTGCGTAAGAGGAAGGTATTCTGTTAGTGTCTGTGTGTGTGTACAAAATGACAAAATAAAAAAAAACCTGAAAACAACATAATGAACATGTGCAACCTAACATCAGGACCAAGAAAATAGTCAATAGTTTAAAGTGTTTTAAAATGTGTTGTAAATTAAAAATAAAAAACTGAAAAATGTAACTTGCCTTAATGTTCAGACCCTTTCTCAAGACACTTGCAGTTCTGGTACATCCTACTTTTATCAGATCTCTTTAAGATGCTTCTATAACTTGACTGGATTGAATTTTTTATTATTTTTTTTTTTTACATAATCAGCAAGGTCACATCAGTCTATCACTTGACAAAGTCAAGAGAGCTGTCTATAGACTTGCAAAACAGAGATCTAGGCAAGGATACAAGATAGCTGCAGTTTTGAAAGTGACCAAGACCACTTTCAGCCTCCATCACTCTCAATTGCAAGTGGTTTGGAACCACCAACAGTCACACCAATCTAGATCTGGCCAACCTCATAGACAGAGTAATTAAGGAGCCTTGATCAGACAGGTGACCAAGAACCAAATGGTCACTATGAATGATATACAAAAGGCACATGATGGCCCTATTGGGCATCTTCAAAAAGCTTTCAAAAGACTCTTAACCCTCTGACGATTTACTAGTTGCCACCCCATTTACAGCGTCAGTGTCATTGGAACGAGATAATCAGTTTTATTCACTTCACCTCTCAGTGGTTTTAATACTGTGGTGGATCAGTGTAAATTACTTGTGGAGCATATTTATAACATCCTGAGACTGTATATAAACAAACCTGTGTGTGTGAGTGCACAGAGTGGTCAGTGTGACTGATGGGGATTCCTTGCTGTTAATATACCCCACCCCACCGCCCTCAGAGTGTGTGTCTGAGTCCATTCATCTGCATACCATACATACATCACATAGATATAATGCTCTAGCTCCATATTGGTATGCAGAGAAATACACTTGTTTGAGATTAAACAGACTTTATCTGGCAGCTGTGTCATGTGTAAATTATGACAAATGGACTAAAGAATGGTCTAAAAAGTGTGGGCAATAGAATTGATATTTTTTTGCTACATAACTGCATGTAAAACCTGTTTTTAAATGTATGTATATGTGTGTATTTTAGCAACAATATATATCTTTAAAAATATAGTTTGTTATACAATGGTCCCAAGACAAAAACCATTGGTACCCCTGGTCTAAAATAGTTTGTAATAAAACTAGTTACATTTACTCACAGTGAAAATTTAGATTTTTATCCATTTTGGGTATCAGATGTTGTTATGAACAGCAATACAATAACAGGCAAATATATTGTCTGATAACAGGGAGAGAACTGAGATACGATTCTGTCCTGACAACACACACAGCATGTGTCTTTCTTTCTTTTAAATGCCCTGCTCTCACTTCCAAATCGTCAGTGTTACTTTAGTTACGCTGCAGAGATAAACCTGTTGTGTAGCTGAAGACATGCAGCTTGTCTGTCTCTCAGATCTGAAAAATGCCAGGCACGTGTAGTGTCTTTATATAGTGTCTCAGTACTGGGTGGGGAGCAGCTTTGGAAGCTCAGTTAGGTACTTGTGTAGAACAAAATAACGTGGCATGGCAAATTCCCAAAAGCTCAAGCATCACTCTGCGCAAAGAAGACTTTTTTATGGTGACATGGCTATTTTAAGCTGCTATCAGCGGATGAAAGGATCTACTAGGGCAGATGTAGATGAACACAGATCTAAGAGTCTGTGTGTGTGTGTGTTTCAGGGATAGATGTTCTGTAGTACTTGAGTTCTTGTGTAAAGAAATTTCAAACTTTTTTTCAGTGCTGTATAACAGGATGTGATCAGGATGCTGTACCTGCTAGCTGTTAATTTCATAGCGTGACCCCACGGAGCAGAGAACGTAAAGGCAGAGAAAATGTGAATTAATAAAAAGTGGAATCCCTTGAACACTGTTTTATTCATTAATGTATAGATGTTTAGGGTGCTGCAGTAACCTTAAAGAAAAGAGGTTCATAAAGCTTCTAGCCTCCCCTTTTGTCTGCTCTGTTAATCAGCTATAGTAAAGCTTTGGAGGCGTGGAAACTGCCACTGTTAGCATGACAATGAATCAAGTGCATTTGTTTAGCATTGAATAGCTGGACCATGAGATAAAAAGTCTGTATTTGGGAGAGATTGGTGATGTAGTGTATCTGTGTAGCCCCCTCGTATCCAGAGTGATGCGTATTTGTATAAACAGTAGGCATAAATGGCTGTATTAGGCTGTATTGTCTAGATTCATAAGAGGTCATATGACAAAGACCATTCAGCTGAAATCATCCATTTTACTTTTGCATCATTGTTACAAGTGTGAAACGCTTCTTTGCTGCATCCACAATGCTTTGTTTAGAGCTGCTGCTATAAAACTGGACCAGATTCATAAAATACTGGAAAAATCATTCTCAACCTAGTATCTATTTCTAGCATGTAACTGTTTTTTTTGTTTGTTTTATTTTTAACCGTGATACACAACATTTTTTCACAAATCCAAAATGGCTGAACCCAACTGATCGTCTTTCCAAAGTCTGTGACACCCTAGAGCCAGTTTAGCTTCTCTGATTCACCTGAGTATATATATATATTTTAGTGTGTTTGTTTGAATGTCTGACTTGCAGTTGAATGGGCGACATTTTTTAAACATCTTGGGTGTTTCTCCTTTTTTCGCTTCACATCTAGTAAAGGGTTTCTGAAGAAGGAGATGTGCAGCCATGATAAACTGAATTTGGGATTTTTACTTTAAGTCACAGGTATAAATAGCATTCCACATGTGATTATTAAAATCAGTCTGATTCTACTGCATCAACTCTGTAGCAAAATACAGTGTGTTTTTTTTTTTTTTTGTTTGTTTGTTTTTTTGTTTGTTTTTTAGTATTTTTTTTGTATAATTAGTTTGTTTAAGAATAATCTTTGCTTTTAAGACATAAACTATTAAATTAATATAGTATAAATTACAAAATCCCTCTTGTTCTGCTGTTTTGTGACCAGTTAATAATGGCATCCCTGTCATAAATCTGTGGCTGGTTATGATCAAGCAGCCATAATGTTAATAGGCTATGTGGTGACCATTAGCAAATGGGTGCATTCAGATTAAGCGTTATTAGATATGCAGTGTAGCTAAGAGCCGTGGCTGACTCATTTCAGCGCAAGACAGAGACTAAAATATAATCTGTGATTGTCACCATAACAGGACAGACTGAGAGTGTGAATCAAGCATGGATCTGTTCCATTTTCTACCTTGTTCACAATGTTGTTATATTTTGTTCTACTAAAGGTTCATGACCGACTGCAGTGATACTTGCTCAGGGCAAAATTAAGCCACTTTGTTCCTACTGGAATACCAGTCGGGGCATCAAAGCTCAGTCTGCTTCAACAGCTGATAATACTTTAATACTGATAATACAAAGGAAGATGTTCTTATTGTGGTTCTGGAAAACAGTAGTGTTGAATGATTTGAAAGAAGAATTAAAATTGCAGTTATGAGGAGATTTGGAAATAAAAATTATAGAACATAAATAAAGAGCCTCTTATTATTCAGTTATTATTATTAGCGTTATTAGTAAAAGGTAGGTGTGTGCTAACATGTTCTGATGACTCATGTAATACCTCCACACTTAAGGCCTCCAGATAATATATGGGAAGAGCTGCCACAGCCTTGGCTTTTACGTGTCACACGAAGCTGTGTAGCACCAACACACAGCCTATCAGCCAGGGTTGATTGCAGACTTAAATTTCTAGAAAGCTTCAAACTTGACTGGGATTTTATGCTTTTTCTGTCTTTTTTTTTTTCTTCCGCCAACTCAACTTCGGCTCAAAGAGTTTGCATAGATTGGCTGTGCATTTTCTCATGTCTCTCTCTCTCTCTCTCTCTCTCTCTCTCTCTCTCTCAGGAATAGATAATTTGTATGAGAGAGCACTGTACATTCGCAAGATCCTCCTGACAGTTCCCAGATCTGTCCTCATTGTCATGCGTTACCTGTTTGCATTCCTCAATCAGTAAGTCTATATTATATACACCCCTACACTCAGTTAAAGCTCTGAGGACAAAATGTTTCTTTATGTGACCACAAGTTATTGTGTTTGACATTAATGTGTGATTTTCTGAGCCTTTAGATTATTACGCAAACTGCGCGTTTGCCTATTAATTCTGCTTGTTTGTAAGATGCAAATATTAAAATGCAAAGTCAAATAACATGTTTGAGACAAACATTTACAGTTTGTTTTGGTCATCGTCTATCCCTCAATCAGTGGTCAGTCAGCAATTTTGCTGGGTATTTACTGGATACACACACTACCACATCATTACCGTGTTGGTGTCATTGCTGTGTTGAGAGATCCACTTAACAAATATCTGATCCTTTAGTGCTTCTTTTTGAATGGGACACAGGGGACTAATAAATTGTTACTTGCTTTGGTCCTTTATTGATTATATGTGCCATTAAAGGCCAGTGTGCCTGATAAACTTGCAATTTGCACTTACATATGAAATACCACCAGCATTGTTCTGTACATACAGTGCAGTAAATCAATCTTAGGAGGAAATGAATCTCAGAATGAGGCTCAGACATATTTCCATTCACTGACTGAAGACTTGCTTAGTAAAACCAAATGTCAAGTAAACAATCTGACGATTACCCCCAGTGGCATCAGCTCCAGCTAGTGTGCTGCTTATAATTAAAGTGCTCTGAGGTAAAGGGAAGTCAGAGAATTCTTGTACTTGACTATTTTTTACAGACATGCTAGTCTTGTCTGCGTGTTCCATATCGGAACAATTAATTTATTTACACACTGACATATTGAACTGAAATTTTGGAACTTGTTTAGCAAAGATTTTTATTTGATCAAAATGATGAGGATTTATTTGATCAAAATGCTTGTGGTGAATATTATTATTATTATTATTATTATTATCATTATTATGCAAAAACATTTCCAGTCGGATAGCTCTTGTAAAACTCTCTCCACTGCTGTAACGTGTGCATCATAGCCTGCTTCTTGCTGTGTGCCTGCAGTCTGTCCCAGTACAGTGACGAGAACATGATGGACCCCTACAACTTGGCCATCTGTTTTGGCCCTACCCTCATGCCCACCCCAGACATCCAGGACCAGGTGTCGTGCCAGGCTCATGTCAATGAGGTCATAAAGACCATCATCATCCACCATGAGACCATCTTCCCTGATGCCAAGGAGCTGGAGGGTCCCGTGTATGAGAAGTGCATGGCAGGAGGAGACTACTGGTGAGAGACAGACATTAAGGCATTACGAGGCAGGATTGGGCTGGATAATTGCTGATGCATTAGGACAGTTCTGTTTGGACAAGTGGGAGAAGATAAAAGCATAGAGTTGCCAGGAAGCAGGGTTTGGGTTTTTGCTTTTGTAGGCTTGTTTGAAAATTGTTTATATGCAAAAAATTGTTAAAATGGAAAAAAAAAATATATATATGCATAAATTGCTTTCACAGGCCATGGGGCTATATCAGGCACCAAGTTCAAAATTATGTACAACCACAAATATAAAATGACCTTTAATGATTTATTGTGTGTGCATAAACACACAGCATAAATATTAGCAGAAATCAATGTTTACATATACACTTGATGGATAATAAAAGTGTTCTTTACCTGTGATCTTAGATGCTTAGATGTGAAGGAACCCCTTACTACCAATAACTTTCAGATGAATGCAGAGCATGGGAGTTTTTCTCCCACATGAGAAAAAAAATCATGTGTTCTGTTCCTGGTCAGGTTTTACCATAAGGTTCCAGTTTTGCTATCTAATTTCATGCCCCCTTAAGATATTGAATTTGAGAGTACTGATTACTGATTATTTAGTTTCTTTATTTGAACAGTTATGATTCTGTTATGATTCTGACAGTTATGTAAAGGTACATCTAGGCTTGTTTCTTCAGCTGGATTTGACAAAAACTTACCTGCGCAGTCATTTTTTTCTGACAGTGAGGAACATGCATGAATTTCAGTGCTGCATTTAGAAATTAAACAAATGTTAAATTGTGTATTTGGCATATTTGGAGCAGGTTCTGAGCCAGAGGCTTACTTTTGGTGTGTGTGTGTGTGTGTGTGTGTGTGTGTGTGTGTGTGTGTGTGTGTGTGTGTGTGTGTGTGTGTGTGTGTGTGTCAGTGTAGAGGCCCAGCAGGGGCTGTGCTGGCTCTGGAGTGAGTGTGTGAATAATTAGCTGAAATGATGAGGTGTCTGTAGTATAGTTTTTTGTTACAGAGCACTTAAATTGTCAGTGGTTCAGATGTCTGGCTGAACTAGGTGAGACAGACCAAAATGATCATGATAATTACGGTCATTAAGGTAAGGAAAGCTCGCCAACAAAGAGATGTTAATTCCACTGTGTGCTGCTTAAGGAGGAACAGAGTAAAAGAATGAGGTCTTCTGCTTGGTATTAGTGTGTGTGTGTGTGTGTGTGTGTGTGTGTGTGTGTGTGTGTGTGTGTGTGTGTGTGTGTGAGAGAGAAACTTGTCATTCCATCATGTTAAAGAATACACCCTACCTCTGCTCAGTAGTGTCATCTTCCAGCTGAAGCAAATCACCTGCCTCTCTGTACATCCATTCTTGATAGTCAGTCTCTCTCTCTCTCCCCCTCCCTCCCTCCTTCCTTCCCTCTCTTTCTTTTTCTGTTTGCCTCCTTTTCTTTTATCCTTTTATCTATTGCATCGCCCTCCTAGTTTACTTTTCTTTCCTCTTCTCTATCATGTCCTCATCAGTCTTCCTTATTATTTCTGCCCCTCAGTCTTTCCTTTGTTCAATACACACACAAAATCTTATTTATTTTGCTTTTAATATCTCTGTCTAGAGTATAAGTCCTTGCTGAATATGCTTAAATGGCAGTGATTCCAGAATACAGTGAGCTATAGTGTAAAATAGCTGATTTTAGTTTTTAAGTATAATTGAACTTTTTAAAGTATATTTTTACTTTTATTTCTCGTGTGGGGAGGATAGGTTTTTATTCTTCAGGCTTAGCTGTGTGTCGGTGGTAATCTGTTTGGATGTGAGGGGTATTAGTGCCCGTGTATGTGCCCACACAGTATCTCTGACAGCATCCCAATCACCTTCACAGCAGCCTCCTGAATACTAATGCCAGCGTTTTAAGCAGCTTCCACATGCTCAGATAGCTGGAAGTTTTCTTTGTGGAAAACTTACAGGAGATACAAAACACACAAATTGTTAATGATGACCTTTATTCCTCCCTCAAGCATCTTTAGCAAAAATCCCGATGTAGTGAAATGCACTTGGTTTAAGAAGTTTAAACACTGAGCTGCACAAAAGGAGACCTGTGTTTATGTTGGAGATTTTGATGTTTTTTCTGTCATGTGAGAAATTTCTTACCCCTATGCTTCTGTTTTTTCTCTGCAGTGAAAGTCCATACAGTGAGCACGTACTAGAAGAAGTGGACCATGATGGAGGAGCAGAGACGCATACCAGTGAGGATGGTAAGTTGGCTTTGAATTTCTAACCACTACGTTTCAGAAGTCACTGTTTCTATTCACATAAAAGCTAAAATACCTCGGCTCAACAAATCAATAGGATTCAGATTGTATGTGAAGAGGCAAAAGTACTGAGCAGAATGATTGATGCAATAATTGATTGCTTCAAGACTTAACATTGAATAATAAAGAAAAAAACATCTAGAATACCTAAAGAGAGGTATTACTATAAACTATATAGTAATTACTATAAACCAGGGTGGTAAAGGTATACAAACATTTACAGTTTTGCCAGTTTGAAAGCTATGGTTCATTTAGTCTTCAGTGAAAAAAAGATGTAAAAATATCTGTTAAGTTAATTATGAATTTAAACTAACCTTATACACATTTACAGTGGCAAAAACACTTTTCTTTCTGAAACAAAACAGCAAAAAATAGCTATTATTAAAAGATGTTGGTCATTGTTTCTCCATCTTCTGATGCAACTTCAAATACCTGATTTCAATTGAACGTTGCCGACACAGTGCTTTTGTATGATCCACTGGAAGGCCCTCAAGCTCTGGCTTTTCACATGCTGTACTTTTGTAGATGAATGGCTTCTTTATGGAATCTGAGTTTAATTTTAGTTCTGATGTGTAAAGGAGGCGAGGAGAGAGCGCACTTGTCATTTTATTCTCTGTTTTGTTTTTGCTCCACGGAACATCACAGGAATAAAGATTTCACACTTTGTCTGTATGCTTAAAACTACACTATATCAACTCTTAACCAAGCACACTCTGAACAAAATGTCCTACCGATGAAGATGGTATGAGATGTGTACTGTTCCTCTACTCAGATAGAGTAGACTTAAATATGGCACATCAAGCATGTAGTTGGACCTCTGTTATTCCAGAATTATATAACATTTACTAATAAGACAAAGTAAGAGTGATTTTATACAGTATACTATAGTGTTAAACTGGAAAAATGTCAGTAGTATAAACAGAGAGTGGAATTACCACTATAACAACTTTAAACTGAAAGTGCAGTTTGTAGTATGATAGGTATATTGCATATAAATATTGTAGTACATATAACCTATTTGGCTTGATTAGGATTTTACTCCTACTGATTTAGGCCTCAAACTAGGCTAATGCTGTTACTCAGTATCTCGAGTCAATTTACCTCATTTTTTCAACATTTTTAGTGATGGATTGAGTCGCTGTGATGTGTGAAGTTGATTACACTTCCAAAATATAATCCACAACATTATTGCCCAACAAGAGAGTTCCACTGTGGTGTTCACATCCATTAAAGAAAATATCACTGAAAAGCTCCTTTGAGCTGTAGTTCTATATTAGGATTCTGGGAGCATGCTGCTGGAATAATGGGCTGCAAACCTTCTCAGTAACTCAAGCTCCTCTGGAACACTGTAAAGTGTGATTATTAAAGTAATCACGTGAATCTACATAGCTGAGTTCATGCTTCCTATTCTGGGAATAGGCAACAGTATATACAATTTAATACTCGAGGAAATGTAAAGGTTCTTGATGGAATACAGTGTTGGAGAATGAATGCAGTAGCCTCTGTAGCTAATCCTGCTTTTCAGTGCTCTTAATGAAATGACCTGGCAGTCTGGGCAGGGAACTTTGGCCAGTTTTGGTCATCCTTTCATATTCTAATCCTCTGGGTGGAGAGAAACAGGGTTCTCAATAAGAGGGACGCTTGCTCAAGCCTGCTTTGCAATCACTGTGGCTTGTGTGCTGGTAACCTGTTACATTTAGGAATGTCCAAGGTTTTTCTCTATTAGTCTCACAGGGTCAATTAAAAAACTTAAGGGTCCATATTTTTGAAATGAAAGTTGATGCGGTATTTAAGCAGTGATTAAATGTTTTAGTACCATGTTTTAGTCACTTCCTGTTCCATGTGGTATGTATCTATGTAATTGAATCTGCCAAATGTCTGTATAAAATGTGTTGTTTTGCAGTGTCATAAAAGGAGCATTTTGTCCTGGTCTGCTTTTTCAAAGAGCATTGGCCAGTCTTAAAGGCACAGTAGCAAAAGCAGTCTAAAGGATAAAGAGAGGTTGGAAATGGTCATGTATTGAATAAAAGTGTATGAAAAATAGCCATTACTTTGTGTAAGGATTAGATCTGTGAACCCTACAAGATCTATGAAACCTACAAAAACAATTATAAAACATCATGCACAAAAACAAGCCATCATGCCTGCCAAGATGCTGTAGTCAAAGCAGTCTTTGTCTGGAGAGGAGTAGTGAATGTGTAAAAACAAGCTGAGGGTCCAAGTGGTGGTGAACATCTGCATTTAGCTTATGTATAGCTTATGAATCAAGCTCTGTCTGCCTGTGTGTGACGAGGAAACGGCATAGGAAGTAGAAAGAAAAAAAAAATTACTGAGACCTGAATATCTCCTGGATCCCTCGTCTTTAAATGTGTATATATAAGGTGAAGGTTTGGATGGGGCTGAATGTAAATGTAAAAAAAAGTAAATCAATCAATCAACTGAAAAATAAGGTAGCAACATTTTCTCATTACGACAAAAGAGTGAAGCCATTAACGTATTTCATGACCGCTTTGAAACAGGAGATGCTGGACTCCTCTGATATTAGATTTTATGACAGGAAACGAGAATTTGTCCATTTCTAATGCCTTTTCCTGATCATTAGTCTAATTAGTGCTTCTGTAAACACTGCCAAAAAGACATATTTCATTTCCATGGCAACTGAAACAGAATCCAAACCTTATTTGCTCCTGTTTTTTGCTGATGACAATACAAGACCATCAGTTGTAAAATCATCAGCCATCATCGGATCTTTATGCAGCATTTGTACAAGCAGGTTAGTTATTTTTATGATCTATATATCTATATCCATCTATTTGTTCCCCATGAATCAGATATTTTTCTTCTAGCTGTCAGAGTTCAGTGAAACACCTGATTAACTTCACGTATTTCAAAATTTCCATCAGCTTCTACTGATGTAGGGTATCATTAACAGGCTCATTTTATCATTGCTTTCTACACATCTGAAATATCAGGTCTGCTGTGGTTTTCCCTTCACATATTTCTGTCCTGGCGGGACGTTTTGGGAACACACGTTTTTAAAGAGGTACTCATCGCTGGTTTAACCCTATGGCTGTTTTGCCTGAAAGGAACTTCCTTTTATTTCTGTCCATTTAACATTGCAACTACAAAAAGTGGGACAGCCTGCCTTTCATAATCTGCAGCTTTGGTCTTAGTACTGATATTACTGACCATCATCTTAGCCACATTTTTAGTAATTCTAGAAACCTTAATGTTGGTTGTTGGTGAGTATTTTTATCGCTCAGTATAAGACAAATTTAGTATCTCCACATGCTTGCCATTCTCTGTGTATTTTGGACAGAGCTAAAAATCCAAATGATGTGAATCACTGCACTGTGGTCAAGGCCTTTTGCTCATATGGCTGAAATGGAATGTACAGGGAAGGGTGGAGGGGTGCTCAGCTCTCGAAAGGAGAGGTAAGAGCGAGGAACAGTGATGGGGGGGGGGGGGAAGCAAGAAAAGCAAAAAATGGGATTGTTAACCATTGTAGAGAAAAGCAAAAGAGCCGTTTGGACTGGCTGATTATCTATTAGATAGCTGTTATATTGTCACTTGGAAGGAGATAACTAATTTTGTCCAAATAGAATTGCTGCACACACAATACAGAATACATAAAAAAATAATGCAAATAAACAAATAAAGCCACATATTTCAGATGTGTAGAAATTCACAAAATGCAGACTTTGTGTAAGATAAGAAATGTAATGAATTATGAATGATATAAGCAAATGTACAAAATGGACAATGACATAAGCTGTAATACCTGCATAATATATATTATTCAAGATTGCTGATACACACAATCCTTGACTCTACCCCCATTTCTTTTTTCATTATTTGTCAGTATATCTGTGTTCCATTTGCTGGTAATATGCCCCAGGGTCAGAATTCAGTAGTTTTTTAAATTGATTTCCAGTAACATGACACAATGAACGGCCTGTTTGTTGCCGTGTGTGTGTGTGTGTGTGTGTGTGTGTGTGTGTGTGCGCGCGCATGTGTGTCTGTCTCAGAGAGAGAGAGAGAGACAGAGAGTGAGAGAGAGAGAGAGACAGAACAGTCACAGTTAAAGTAGTGTGCCTTTAGTTGGACTTCATAGTCTGAGTCATTAGATTTTTTCTAAGTCACCAGAAAGCCCATATGGCCCTGTGTGGTAGACTGTAGGCTGTGGTGGATGCAGTGGAGCAGGATCTACACATTATGTCTGCTTGGCAGAAAGCACTGTGTCATGGGCTTTTTATTCCTGATTAAAGCTTCTGATTAAATTAGAATTATTCCGTGTGAAGTAGATGTATAATCTCATGTTTTGGAATATAATTCATAAGTTAAATGGTCACAGCTGTAATGAATGTAATCAGTTGCTTGCATGGATGGTGTTTAGAGTTGTCAACAAGTTCATTGCAATTCGTTGCAATGTGCAGTCGATTATTCAGGGTCAGTGCCTGAAGGACAGCAGCAAAGTTGAAAAAGAGTAGTGTACAAGCAGGAGGGTCAATGAGAAATCTGCTAAACTAAAAGCCCAAAGCACTGTATTTGTGTGGAAATACAACCAAAGGTGAAATCGCTTCTTCTGCAAGTTCCATAAAAAGCACACCGTGTTACAGTTTCAGACAGGGTGTGTCCCTAGAGCCAACAGAATGTTTTTCTCTTTTAGGTCTTTTATCTAGACCTATATCTTGGACTGAAGGTACATTGATGTGCTGAGGGGACGTCTTCTTGCTACTAGCATTTATTTTGGTAAATATAAAAAAAAAATTAAATATTAAAGACAAGCAGAAAGCCAGAGGCAGACATGATTTCTGTGCTGTGGTGGTTTAAAGCGCAGTTTACATCAAGAGGTCTGTTTACTTTGGTATTGTTTGCCTGATGCTGAAATACGACAAAAACAAGATATCTAAATCATACTGCTTAACTAGTCTGGTGTTTGTGAATGCTTTGTTTTTCCCTGCTTTTAGCATACCTGGTTCACCTAGCCTTACCGGAGGTGCGTACAGGTCTCATCTTGGAGCATAATTTCTTGATTTCTTGGCTGGAGTTACACCTGCTTCAACTCTTTTGTTATACATCATATTGTTTCTTGAATAGAGATGTGACCAAAATGTGCTGGCCTCTCTTGCTTTACTGAGTTGTCTTGGGTCTATTGAAAAATGTGTAGTAATACAGAATTTCAACTTTGAATGAGTAAAGAAATGAATAGCCTTTAATGGTCATTGGTCCACACTGAAAATTGCCAGTAATAAAGTGATGTCATTACAAAATATTCCAAATTAAGTTACGTTAATAACAGCTAAATGTTCTGTACCTCTCCTTTATCATGCCTCTTTTTCTGTGTGCCTAGTGTTGGTGGTCATGTCTTAAAATGTAAACTCACACCGAACAGCATGTTAGGCCACCACCTGCAGGGTTGCCTTTGGCAAAGGAAACTCTGCTCCACCCCACACACTTCTCACCGCACACTGCTGTTTAGAGAGGCCATTTGAGGACACTCAGTAAACGAGTGTGTCCATCAAACTAAGGTTAATCTAAAGCTACAGAGAGTAGAAGCAGAGACATGCAACTAAATTGAACCCTCCCTCCGTCACCTTTATCAACAAAATGCCTGACCTCAGACAAGGCCTGCTAATTTAGGGAACAAATTCCTGTTCATTATGACCCATTGACTGTCACTTCTGAGACAGCCAAAGAAAAAGAGCCTGTATCAAGCCTATAATACCTCCCTGGGCTCTAGGGGTTTGCAACGCATGGCTCTGGCCATTAAGGGGGTAAAATGATTGTGAATGGAAGAACAATAAGAATTAAAAATAAAATATTACCTCAAAACATGCACAGCTAGCTAGCTTGGTATACTTTGGCCTTCACTTGACTTATGTCTGAATTGTAAGCCATGTTTAAACAATGTGACTATTTCATGCAATAGGGGCAGTGGTTAGGGAGTTGGCCCTGGATCGGAAGATTGTGGGTTCCATTCCCTCACCAGTGGGTTGCCCTGAGGTACCCTTGAGCTAGGTACCGTCCCCGTCACTGCTCCCCGGGTACTTTCATAGCTGCCCACTGCTGCACGGTGTTTGCATGGGTTAAATGCAGGGATCCAATTTCATTGTGGTTCACTGTGTGCTGTGCTGTGACCTCGCAATGACAAGAATAGTCACTTTCACTTTTTCACTTTCACTTTAATATTAGTGTGTTTTAAAGCACTAATATGGCAAAACCTTTAGGCTGTTTATTTTTTATGTACATTTATTGTTCTTGTTTTTTTCTTTTGTGAAGAATGTGTCGTTGCACATGTGAGACCTCTTGCACATCTTATGGCTTTCCTTTGTGATCTGTCTCTGCTGTGGTGTGTGAGTCTGGTTGCGAAGGTGTGCTGTGTGTAGGTAACAGCAGTGGAGTCTGTGCCCAGGGACCCCCTGTCTGACTTAATGGGGTTTGGGAGATAAAGGAGCGACAGCTATTTTTAGCCCTACTTTTCACTTGCTCAGCCATCATTGGCTGTGTTGCTTTACTACTCTATAACCAAGATTCTATTTGCTTCTCTTACACAAAGATATAGTGATCAGAAATGGGGAAAACAGTTAATGCACAGTGAGCTATGAAAGCAAGAAATTGTTTAATTTTCCATCGTCTTAGTATCCATTCTTTTGTGCTCATGTGATGTGGATATCGGGTATGAGTGTGGTTGTGGAGGGCTCCTGATCGCAGCCAGGGCACAATGCTCATTTGACAGCTCAGGATAGGAACAGCCAGTGCTGCCAGAAGTGCTGCTACTTTACATGCATTAAAGCCCACTGTCCCTGTAATGAGTCCTTAAATAAAGACGGTCACTGCAGGAAAGGCAGGAACTGAGACCGGTATTTGAACTTAATCATTTATTAAATAAAGGCGTCTGAATGCAGTTTCACTAACATTCCCCTATCCATATTCCTCACTACACCAAGCCTGCACAGCCCCTGTGTGGGGCGGCATGAACTGTATGGATTTAGTCCACGTGGGTTCTATAAATATCACCACCACTGCCTGGATGGTTCTGCTTGTTGCCCCTACAGGGATTATGTGTGGTGTGTCACCACCACTGAAATCAGAGGATGCACTCATGCATGCAAGCCAATTGATTCTATAAGTCTAGGTGACAAATCTATGTGGTGAATAATTTAGGTTCTTGCTTGGTTTCAGTTTTAGGTTTAGTTTTAGGTTCTTGCTTGGTCATTTGTTTGCAGTTAACTAACACTTTTTAGACGGCCCATTGTAAATGCATTGCTATGTGCTTAACATTTTAAAGTACGTTAATTTAAATATCTATTAAAAGCACTCACTTTAATCTAAACTTTAACCCGGTACATAATCCTAATCCTAACCCTAAATGTGCTTCTAATCCTAACCCTAACACTGCTGAGAAGCAAATACGCATTATAATTTGTTAATCCCTTGAACCCTGGTATTATAGTTTAGATACTTTTCATTCAGTAACTGCTATAAACTATTATTTCTTTTAATGTTTGGTTGCTTTTGCTGCTACTAATAGTAGTTGTAGTAGTGCTATTTTTACAAATAACTATGAAACTAATATTCACTTTTTGTGTTTTTAGGAGGATGAATAAGTGAAACATGTGAGCCTCTGTGGATCATTTGTAGAAGGGTTGTAATATAAAATGACTAAACTAATACTAAACACTTTCTTTGGTCCCTGTATCTGTGCAGAGGGTGAGCCCATTGAAGCCATTGCAAAGTTTGACTATGTGGGCCGCTCAGCCCGTGAGCTGTCCTTCAAGAAGGGGGCATCCCTACTCCTATACCAGCGGGCTTCAGAAGACTGGTGGGAGGGCAGACACAACGGCATTGACGGCCTGGTGCCTCACCAGTATATCGTAGTGCAGGACATGTAAGTATGAGCTATAGGAAAGTGTCACTGCTTTAGATATGCTCGATAAAGTGCTTTCCTTTTCAGGACCAAAAAAGCATCTCATGATAGCCTCTAACCTAGAGGCAGAATGCTCATATCCGGCACATATGTGTGCCATACTCTCACATGCTTTTTATATAAGACACTGGAGCTGGGCACCTCCATGTTGTATTTTCCTCAGTGTTGTTAGCATACCTCTAGTCAGCCATTCTTGCAGCTTTTTTGAAAAGGATTGCAGATATTTTAGACCTGATTGCATGATTTCAACTCTTCTAGAGCTCTCCTAGGATTTAGTAATGAAACACACTTGTCACAAGCTTGGCCCATATAGTGAGACCTTGGAATTTCATATTTAAAACTTTTCAGCATCTAAAATTCTTGTACTGTGCTCTCCAGTATGGTGATAAACCTGGTATGGTGCCTGTGGATATTTGAGCTGCAGCTTACGTTTCAATACATTTACATTTACATTATTTGTTTGAATCAAACATGAAACTTTTTGGCCCTATATTTTCAATATGCTTTTAGCTGTAGTCTCCTGTGCCAGATCATTAACATCTTTAACTGAGATTCAAAGCTTGGCAGGTTCAAGGAGAAGCAGAATTTTTGGCGAGTGACAGCCCATCAGTTACACTCTTCCATAAGATTACTCAGAACTTTGTCTCCTGCTGGCCATCCTCCTTTGATTTGCTCATCTTGGTAGCAACGGGGGGTACTCTTTCATTACATCACTGCAGTTCAGGCCACTTTGGACTCTTTCTTAAACAAATCCTGTAGCTGTTACAACTGCTGCCCAGGCAACCTTAGCTGCATAATCAACAGATCAAATCTGTCGCTTGGAGGGCAAATCTAATGGACGAAGGCAAATGGCCAAGAGACGCCTGATCCAGAGAAAAGCCATCCCATCAGTTTTATGTGTGTGTATCAATTATTCATGTTGTGGCTCTCTGCAGATGTATGTGCTTTTAGATAATGGAGGTGACGGTGAGAGAATTTACAGGCCAGTGTGGGGTGGGCAGGAGGCAGATGATGTCAGGCACGATGTCCTGTAATGAGCTACATTTAGAGGGAGAGGAAATCTGTGGGATAGCTCCCACACAGGCAGGATATCCTCCGTAAGCTCGGAGCTAGGAGTGCACTGATACCAAGTTTAGATATCTCACATGATGCCATTTCTGATATAGTACACTGCTGATTACACAGCAGATGAACCTACAGACTGAAGTGTAAAATAACCTTCATTTAACTGGTTTTACTCTTAGATAACACTTGTGTGTAGATAATGCCTGAATCTACACACAAAAATATATAATGATTTATGAAGTTACAAGCTACACCTTTGCACATTATGGCTTAAATTATATATTTACCATGGGGGTTAACAGTAAGATTTACTGTGTGTTTTATTTTATGTTTAGTAAGATTAATAGTGTAAAAATCACTGCTGTCTTACAATAGTCTTAAAATAATCTGAAATATCTTTTTACTCACAGTTTGTTTTTAGCATTGCTGAGTTTTAGCAGAGCTTTTTTCTTTTTTTTGATATCACAGAGGTTTGTTCCCTTAACTTTCTGTGCTATAAAGCAGTGTAGCATCAATAAGAGCAACAGTAGTGAATAAACAAGGTTTTGATTATGCCTCTTGTGGTCTGTTTCTCAGGGACGACACCTTCTCGGACACTCTGAGTCAGAAGGCTGACAGCGAAGCCAGCAGTGGACATGGAGGGGAGGAAAAGTGCTCCAACAGAGATTTGGGTTCTCCTACCGATAGACTACCCGATGCATATATCAGCAGGTGAGACAGTACAGCATAAGGATTCTCAGTGTTCTCTCTGATGAGTCATGCATGGTACAAACAATATAGAAGTGCAGGATGGAACAGTACAGACAAATACTAAATTACAGGACTTGCTGTCAGTTTGCTGTCAACTACTTCATGTTGCTCTTCTTGCAAATAAATGTATTCCGCTGAGCAAACACAGCTTGCGTAATCTCATCAGAAAAGTATTGGTAATAGAATGGAACGCTTTGAAAAGGCACACATGAGCCCAGCATCGCCATGCCTAATGCCTGGCCTCGGCAAGAGGAGTATAAAGCCCCGCTGTGTTGCAATGAAACCACTGTGATTCAAGAAACATCATTATTGCACACACAATTTAAAACATCAAGTAAACAGGGGTGGGTACAGTACACCGAATAATTACACTTCAGTTAAAGTATGGGTACTGTCTTTAAATCTACCTCAAAAACACGTACAAACTAATTAGATAAATTAATTGTAGCATTAAAGTAGTGCACAGCACTGGTCTTTTCAGAGAGATTTACAAGGTTATGGGCAGTGTCAGTTCACACTAAAATAGAGAAACCACTTCTTAAAGTCTAAGAGATTTGTAGTTGTAGTCGTATTTGTAGATTTGTATGTAATTCTTTCTTCCTCTTGCTAATGTAGTTGAGTACAAGTGCAATTAGTTAAACAAGTCAGTTCGTGCAGGTAGAGTCTTCACTGACTGTAATGTGGAAGCCCAATAAGCAGCTCCCTATTGTTGTCATCTTTCCTTCACCAACTGCTTACCTTTAACATGCCAGAAGTCTTCCATAATGAGAGTAAATCTTATGCACACAGCTCAAGATTGCTAGTATCTGAATCTTCCTGTGCACACAGCTTGAATCTGGATTTGAATTTTAGTCATTCAAGCTCTCGCGTTCTTTATTAGTGTTTTTTGCATTTTTCCATGCTTAATCTCATTAGTGTTTATTCTTTTTAATTATTACTTATGCAAAACTGTGTTTCTTGTACTTGCAGTCTCTCTCACTCTCACTCTTTCTCATTCCCCCCTCTCTCTTTCTCATTCCCCACTCTCTTTCTCCTCTGTGGCTTTGCTGAAATGTGTTCTCACTCTTAAATCATTTATTGCATTTGTCTTTATTTAGACTTTCTCCTCCTTCCTTCAGCACAGTTAAGAACATGCTTCCGTTGGGAAAAATGAGAGCTTCCTGATGCAAGAATGAATTGCTGTAAACAGAATTAAATGAAAGGGATGAAGTTGTAAAGCGTGCTTTTCCGAAGGCAGATTCTTATCAAGATGTCAGAGCTGTTCCTGTTGGTGAAGAGGGTCATTCTTAGATTTCATATAGCCACCCGTCAGTTTAGCAGGTCAGCATGCTTTGCTGACCAGGCACTGCAGTACAGTAAATGACTTGTGCCAAGCTCAGTCTTTAGAGAGCTTAAAAAGTCAGTTTAAGTAAAATGATCCTCAGAAACCACCCAGATTACTTTTAATGCCATTTGGTTTCAGTGTTTTGATCAAAGAAAAGCAAATATGTACTCATTCCGTAACCTTGTTTTTAAGATTATGTGTAAAGATTCCTCACTTCAATGGATTTCATTTATGTTTGAGTGTGATCACTGTTTTCTGTAAAACCCTCAAACTGCCACAGAGGTGTTTTGCTGTGGTGTAGAGCTTCCCCTGCTGGTTGAAAAAGTGCACTACATGTTTCTGCCCCAAAGTATAGTTTTTTGTTTAGTCTATAGTAGTGTCTTTGAATAGTTAATACCACAAAGGTTTTTCTGGCAGCAACTGGAGTTCCGACATTAGTAAATACAAAGAGATTATCAGTCCACTAAAGACAGACCTGACTTGTCTTCTTTAAAACCAATAGTTTGAGCCTTTAAGGTTCCCCGGGCGCTTTCAATAGCTGCCCACTGCTGCACGGTGTTTGTGTGCTTGGGTTAAAAGCAGAGGTCCAATTTCGTTGTGGTTCACGCTTGCTGTGCTGTGACCTCGCAATGACAAGGGTTGTCACTTTTTCAAGTAATGCAAAAGGCTGTAAACTATTGAAGACCATTATTTACTTTTGCTTTTTTAAATATTTTCTTGTAATAACAAATTTACAAAGCAGTATATCATTTATTATTATATTTTTTGTCTTTTTTGTATTCAAGGTTAGACCCAAACGTGTATATGGAAATGCATAAATGAGAATAGACCATTTCTATGTTTGCTCAAAATGCTGTGTGTTCTATTAACCTGTTCTATTAACACTATGCTGGAGTCATTAAACCAGTTGTAGTGAAAGTGACTATTTGTCACTGTGAAGCACAGCACACAGTGATACACAACAAAATGCAACCTCTACTTTTAACCCATACACACATGTGCAGCCGGTTTTTTTATTAAGCACCCGGGGAGCAGTGATTGGATGGTACCTTTCTCAAGGACACTTAACCTGTTAAGTAGCTTTGCTTTACCAAAAAAAGTCTCTTATTTAACAGACTTACTAGCAGTCATGGAATTTCTGAATTATTCTGAAGATAAAATAGTATTTGCGAATTAAGAATGGGAATTTTGACATTATTACATATTTGCAAAAAATTACTATGTTTATATGTGTTGACTGTGTATAGCTCTGTTAATGCAGGTTCAGAAGCTTAGTTATGCACTTACTATTCTACGATTGCTGCTTAATTAAATACAAATGCTGCACACTGCACACACCCAAGGCTATAGAGAGGTCAGTTAAATGATGTTTCTGAAATGACACGCTACCCTTTTTTCTTCACTTCCCTCAGCCGCCACAGAAAGAGGAGTGATCCCCCGACCCGCAGACCCCCAGCGCAACCCAGTGAGACCCACTGCATGATCCATCCTTCCCAGAGCCACGGAAGCCATGGCAACCATAGCAGCCATGGTAGCCATGGTAACCGGGACCTGGGGTCCCCCGTGCTGAGTCACTACAGCCCAAGGGACCTGCTGCGAGGCCGGGGCACTGTGCCAATGGACAGTCCTGAGAGACGCAGGCGCATGGGACATGGCAGTCTGACCAACATCAGCCGCCACGAGTCCCTGAAGAAGCTGGAGAGCCCTCCGATCCGTCGATCCACCTCCTCTGGCCAGTACACGGGTTTCTCTGAGCCACATGGCAAGGGACTGGACCCTGAGAGCATCGCACAGGTCAGCGGGAGGCGAGCGACGACGCCCCTCACACCATGCGCTGCAGGCCCTGCCTTGTAACATAGTCAGTGACTGCCTCCTGTTACTAATGATTCATTCTGCCAGTACACATCCAAACACATACATACTCACACAGATCAGTAGATTCATTATCCAGTAAACTGCATCCTCTATACACTCAGAGATGGCTGTCACACAGGGCCCAGCAGAAATTACATTGCCCATCAAAAGTTAGGTGACCTATTATTTTTATTAAAAATGGTCATTTTAAAGTTTGGGCCAAATCACATGAACAATGCTAAATCACATACATTGTGAGTATAACACTGTCATAGTACATCCAAAAATACAAAAGCCATGTGATTCATACATACTGATACATATCGGTTTGCCTAATGTTCACAACAGTCTGTTCTACCGTGTAATCTACCGTTAGGGGAGAAAACGACATGTACTTAATATGTTCCACATGAGCTCTTTATTTAGGCAAATATCTTCTTAGTTCATATATGAGTATTGCAAAATATATGTCAGGTTTTTATTTTTTTTGTAAGTATGTGTTAAATTTAAAACGAATGGCTAATAAATTCTTTTTTTTTTTTTTTTTTTTTTTTTATTTAAAGAAGGCAAGGTGTAATATAAGAGGGTAGGATCAGGTTGATGCCAGGATATTTGTCAGTCTTGAAATATATAATTGTGTTGTGTTGGCCGTGCAATTATTCTATATTTGTGTTTTTATCCATCTGCATAGGGTTTTGCAAAGTTTACAGAGGTTAGTATCCCGTGTGGAGTGGGACTATAACTAGTGCAACGTCTGATGACTGTATATGCTGTAAATTCAGGGTTTCAAAACAGAGGCCTATAATGTGGCGCTGATGGTGTTTTGACAGATAAAACAAGGCCTAGAGAATGTAACATAATGCTGTGTAATTGGCTCTGAATCTTGGTGGGGCTCTCATTAACATATCAGTAATGAGATGGCGAGATGGTGCTGATGATGGTGAAGCTCAGCAGCAGCCTGTGCAGAACTCTAATGATAACAGCAGAGTTCAGATGGAGGACACTCACTGAATCCATTACTTATTGTTAGCTGGAAACTCTTTGCAGTACTGCTTTTTTTCTGACGTCTCTATATATTACTGGGATCAGCGGATTAATGTGCTGTAATGTGATGTAAGTTTATTATAATGGGCTCTGACATGTTATAACCTATTGGTTGCCAAACATTTGTTGGGACTGATTTTTTTAATTTTTCTTCTCCTGCTACTCTTTTCTCCTTCTCTGTCCCTGAAATTGGCATTATTTTATCTTAACACTTAATGTGCCGCCTTATTCAAATGGACATGGTTGCATTATGATATGCTTTCTGTGTTCAAATATAATTGGGTGTAAGGGGAAAGAGAAAGACCAACAGGCTTAACATCAGACACCTAGTACCTTCATTTATATTATATCCTGTAAATATTATCTACTAAACAGTAATTAGCAAAAACAGCATAATAACAAGTGAATTACGTGACATGAACTCATCATCCTAGTAACATTTACAATTAACTTAATTTTTAGCTGTTGGGCAGATTTTTATTTTTTTTTCATGTGAGCAGTCTTGCTGGTGTATCTTATTTATATCAAATTGTTTACAAATTAAATATTGTTAAGCATATCATGTACTATTAAAAAGGATATTCTGAGATTATATTTTTGTGATATCACTCAGCCTTAGCAGCAGTTTATGACTATTTTTATAATCCACAAATGTAATAATTGAATGGACTGGAAAGTATTTTAAGAAGATGTAATCTGATCTCCCTTTTTTCTGTTTCTCTGATTAGGACATAGAGGAGACTATGAACACAGCTTTGAATGAATTAAGGGAGCTGGAGAGGCAGAGTTCAGCGAAGCATGCTCCAGATGTGGTGCTGGATACCCTGGAGCAGATGAAGAACACTCCAACCCCGGCCAGCTCCAGTGAGTCTCTGAGCCAGCTACCTGCTCTGCTGCTGCGCCCGGCTGCTGACCCACCCATGCGCCGTTCCACCAGCTCCAGTGAAACCATGACCACCTTCAAACCTGCAGGCACCCCACGCATGGGTGTGCAGCTCAAGCCCCCGGCTCTCCGGCCCAAGCCTATGGTGGTGCTGCCCAAGGCTGGTCCAACCCAACCTCCAGCTCCTCCGGCCCACGATCCACTCGACAAGTCCTGCACCATGTGAGCGAGCTGCGGGACGACCTAAGAGTGAACCACCGGAATGACTTGTCGAAGGGAAACTAGTAAACCAAGTTAAACTACTCTACTCTACTCTACTCTAAACAAGCTGCAGTGAACGTGGTATTTTAATCCTTTTAAATGCCACTGAGCAATCATTTGGCACTCATGTATGTTTATAGAACTTCCTCGTTAGCATCCCATGAATATTCTTCCTGTAGAATCTGGTTCTGTATTAAAACTGCAGCTCCAGAATCGGGTATCTCTTGTCCAGTGGTAAATAAAATGAGCCTAAGCACTCGTCTCACCCTTGAGCTTTATATTCCAGCTCTAAATGGGACAGAGGGCTGTTTACGTAGTAGTGTAAGCTGTAATACACGTGCTAATATTCATACAGGTCAATAATAAACTGTAGCAAACACAGCCATGCCTGAGACACACGAGACGACTAAATTTGATTAAACATATATGTTTACTGCTTGAAAGGTGTTTTTTTCACAGAATCTAGATGTGAACCATCCTACCGTTCTGTCTATAAAAAGCAGAACTTATTCTGATGTGAAACAGATGCAGTATATAGAAAGCAGTTCACGTGATATGCATCTGAAACATCTTGCATGTACATAGAACATCTTAGGTTCTTCTGTAATTTTCAGTATGGCTAGTTAAAGAAACTAAAACTAGATCAAGGAAACTGAAACTTTAACTCAAAGACAGCAACAAATCACAAAGGCTTCCTGTGTGGTTAGAATAACTGTGTTTGTAGTTTATATCCACTAGAGCACTGCTAAATGTGAATAATACAGAAACGTAGCAGGGTCTGTTGTTTCTCTGTTTACAGCCTTTGGATTGTGGGAAACATAGTTTCTATGCTAGGATCGGAACTTGCCCTGCGTTTGAGGAGTTAATAAGCAATGAATGTGGATTACTGGTAACAAAGCAGCACTGCCACAAAAAAGCGATCCCTGTCTTTGACAGCGTTTCGAAAAAGGCTGCTATTTTCTCATTCTCAAAGGCAGTTGGTGTTTTTTTTAGGCTAAGAGAAATAGTGTGTGCAGGGCTTTACTTTAAACATTATATTTTTGATAGTAATCATAGTAATGATATGTATATGCGCGGTTATCATCCAGGAAAGTTATATAACCTTGATTTGCCTATTCAAACAGAGGGGTTTCTCAGTTTAGTACTTTAAGTAATTTTACTATTGCAATGGCATGTATAATTATAGTATAAAAAATACAAATACTTTAAAGATGTTTTGCATAATCAGGTTTTGAACACTCTATTCTCCATGTATGTTCTGAACATTTTTAAAGCTAATATATAGCTGAACGTTGGTGATGAACAGTTCACTTTGGCAGTCAGAAAAATCGCCACTGCACCATTCGACTTTAATTCCATGTACTGTTCATGGAGATGGTACAGAACGTTACCTACTTCAGAATGACTTAATCACTTTCTCTCTCTTTCTCCCTCTCTCTTTTTGTTACATACTCTCAGAACTCAGACCTCTCCCCTGTAGAGCGTGATTTATAAAACCTTTTAGTTATGATATGCAAATAACTTGTAAAAGTCTTTAGAGAAAGACTGGAGGCAATATTTCTGTAGTTTCACAAACTAAGGAATGACACCAATAGCCATGGACTCACCGACTGTTACTGTACACTTTTCCTGAAATCATCCCGTGTCTTATAGTGTGTCCGTGTTGGGATCAAACCCGGATTGTGTGTTTGTGACAAGCTAAATGCCTTGTGGCATCAAATACTGCTTTTTATTCAATTTTCACTTTTGTTGTTCCTTCATATTTACATTGATCAGAGTGATGTTCAAAAATGGTTACCAAATAAGCAGTTAGATGAATCAATGTGGCCATTTGTTACACATCCTTTGCCCTAAATTTTAAGAATCTACCCTTAAGAAGTTTAGGGTTAATTCTTTAAGCACAGTGATTCCAGAAAACGCTGTTGGCACAGGTTGAGCAAAGGTTTGTGTGTGTGTGTGTGTCTGTGTGTGCGTGAATGAGTGCGTGAGTGATTTGACTGATAACCATACATCAGGAGCTCATATAGAAACTGTTTAATTTAGAAATTTCTGTTATTGCATCCAATGTTGCAAAGCTTGACATTAAGGGAAATAAAAGTATCATCTGTTGCGTAATGTATATAACAATTATTTTGCCTTTTAAACAACTAACTGTTGAACTATAATAACATTTTAATTTAGGTTTTTTTTTTGTAAGATGATGTACAGAGCAATATAGACAGAAAATGCTTTATTAGTGTATTTGTTCCAGTGTTTTATATGAAATATGTTTAATCCTTACACAACTGTGCACAGTAGCAGAACCTTCACTTGATTGCTATTCTATTAAAGTGTCCATGTACATCTGTAGTATGGACTTGTGAAAGTGCCTTTAAAAGCTCTTTTAGAGGAACTTAAAACCAATGTCATCTGTGCTGTTGCGTTCAGACCCAGTGCAGTGCGTAGGGAAAGACGGTGAATGCATCATTAATCAGTAAGAATGATCAAATAAAGATACTGCTTATTCATTGTGAAATTGCACTTTTATGTATAGGACTGTATATTTGGCATGTAACATCCTAACATGTAGAGTTCTGTGGGGGCTGCTCCCTGGATCGTGTCTTTCTAATAAAGAACATAGTTTGGTCAGTCTGTTGTTGTCTTGTGGCATAATTTCCAAAACTCTATCCTTACAAACCATTTCCTTTTAAATACAGAGTCTGCTAACTGGACACATTTGTTTGTTACTTGCAAGGCTGTGCTTACAATTAAGATTGTTCTTAATGGCCTTTGAGGTTAAATTTAAGGTCAGAAAGAAATTCTCTTTGGGTGTTTTAATGCCAGCTATTCTTAAGAAATTGCAAATCTTCTTCTATCAGCTGCTTAAACATATTTTAGGGAAATACTTCAATATTTAAGATTAATCTCTGATAAAACTGTCATTTATGCTGAATGTCTAGTATGCAGAGAAAATTCTGGCGGAGGAGCCTCCAATATTTCCAAACACAAAATCAGCAGTTGAAAAATACAGGAAAGAACCGGCCATAAATTTACTGACACAGGTACGCTTTCAAATCTTTAAATGAATTGAATATACAGTCATATGAAAAAGTCTGGGAACCCCTCTTCATTCTTTGGATTTTTGTTTATCATTGGCTGAGCTTTCAAAGTAGCAACCTCCTTTTAATATAGCATATGACATGCCTAATGGAAACAGTAGTATTTCAGCAGTGACCTTGAGTTTATTGGATTAACAAAAAATTAGCAATATGCATCAACGAAATTAGACAGGTGCATAAATTTGGGCACACTAACAGAGATGTTACATCAGTACTTAGTTGAGCCTCCTTTTGCAAATTTAACAGCCTCCAGATGCCTCCTATAGCCTTTGATGAGTGTCTGGATTCTGGATGGAGGCATTTTTCACCATTCTTTCATACAAAATCTCTCCAGAGCAGTTAAATTTGATGGCTGCTGAACAAGGTTAGTCTGCTTTAAATCATCCCCTAGATTTTTGATGATATTCAAGTCAGGGGACTGTGATGGCATTGCAGAACCTTGTACTTCTCTCTCTGTACGAATGCCTTTGCAGATTTCAAACTGTGTTTTGGGTCATTGTCTTGTTGGAATATCCAACCCCTGCGTAACTTCAACTTTGTGACTCCCACTGGTGAGGGAATCGAAGCCACAATCTTCCGAAGCGGGGGCAACTCCCTAACCACTAGGCCACCGCTGCCCTGGGAAACACTGTTCCCGGAAATACTGTAATACCAGGTTGTTGCATGGAGCGGACGGAGCAAGCTCCTTTTGCATCTCCCTGTTCTAAAAATCAATTTAATATGCAGTCCTCATACAGAGGATGTATCAGATATTAAACTGATAAGAACAGATACTACACTTGATCTTAGCCAAAAGGCGGAGAAGTGATGTGACCACCCTTTGCCTTCAAAACAGCATCAATTCTTCTAGGTATGCTTGGACACAGTTTTTGAAGGAGCTCGGCTGGTAGGTTGTTCCCAACATGACTGTGTTTCAACCTCCGTGTGACATTGATGATCATCAGCACCTGTTTGGTAAAATTGGTTGATCACACACTGACTATAATCCTACAAAATCCCTGACTTTGTGCAAGTGTACCTAGAAGAACTGATGCTGGTTTGAAGGCAAAAGGTAGAAACACCAAATATTGAAATATTGCATTTTGTAAATTGATAAAAAAATAAACAATCATTATTTATATTTCTGAAAGCGTTCTTTGTTTACAGCATTTTTTCACACCTGCCTAAAACTTTTGCACAGTACCGTATGTAAATATATAACATCTAACTATATAAGCCTTTATGCTTACAGATTCAGTGTGACGGCTGTGGAAGGTGTATCACCTGAACTGTGTCGGGAGGCCTGATAAACTTAAAGACTTCAGCTGTCAGGCTTGTAAATAAATAAAGATTAGACATTGCATATAGTTGTAGGTACTTATTAAATAATTGTGTGTAGTTATTATATGAAGATTTCTGAATGAAGCGAACTTAATTATTTATATTTCAATATGTGTCGTTTTGACAAACATTCAGCAAAATGTAAAAACATCAGGTGTGTTTATTCATGACGGCTGTTTAAAGGGAAAAACCTTCGCATTTAAAGCGCACTATTGACAATGATTAATAATAACACTGATGACAATATTAACTGGAAAGTTTCAGATGGATGACCATTTGTGATGGTCACCAGGAAAGTATGTAAGCAAACCATTACTCTTAAAAAACATGTTATACATGTTGTTGGGTGACACTTTGTGCATATTTAAACCCAGCGGCAGCGGTGGCCTAGTGGTTAGGGAGTTGGCCCTGCATCAGAAGATTGTGGGTTCGATTCCCTCACAAGTAGGTTGCCCTGAGGTACCCCTGAGCAAGGTACTGTCCCCGTCACTGCTCCCCAGGCGCTTTCAATAGCTGCCCACTGCTGCACGTTGTTTGTGTGTATGGGTTAAAAGCAGAGGTCCAATTTTGTTGTGGTTCATGGTGTGCAGTGCTGTGACCTCGCAATGACGAAGGTTGTCACTTTCACTTTCACACTTCACCCTACCATAACATGCAAAACAACAAGAACACCCATAACAGATTTGGACAGGGGACATACAATGCACGCTTTATTTCGACTGGAAATAACTTATTGTTAAGATTCTTAATGTGATTGCTAATTTCATTCAATCTTAAAAAATAAGCATACAAACTAAAATGAAAAGAAAGAATGAAATGTGCACGCAGTGTGTATCCAAATGACCTAATCGTTGTAAATGACCTCAAATTACTCTTCTAAAACAGATTGCTTTCCCGTAACTATAGCTTACTGGTGAGATTTTGTGATTTCCCTCTTGGGACTGGGACTGATTTTATATTAAAGTATAAAATTAATTTTGATGAACATTTTAATGAGGATAAAAGTAAGTTGTCTGAAGGAAGTCATTTAAAAACAGCAAACTAAAGCTTCCTGTAATTAAAGGTGATTAAATTGTCTGATTGTGATTTAGAGACCGGCGGGTTTGAGTCAGTGCTTCCTGGGACGTAGCCGCGTTCGGCCGGAAGTCAATCAGAGCTGCGCTTACAGCGGCGTCGTGGATCAAGCGCAAGAACAGGTTTACGTAAAATGCGTAACATGCTCGTGCACGAGAGTTACTGCGCGCGCCTTCAGAAGAAACATGCGAAACAGCGCAGCCTATGGTCACAGAGAGCGGTGTAACGCCACGTAGGGTGCGTTTCGTGTAGTGGATGTGTGCTGTCCCAAGTTAGAGCCGTAGACCAGGCTTGGAGGAGTTTCGTTTCTGGGGAAAGCGGAGTCATCGGGAGGAGGAAGGCTCGATGCCAGCGGAGAGCTGCGGCTGATCTCCAGCCCCAACATGGCGCAGTCGCTGTCCTTTTTTATTTTCCAGACTGTTTGTAGGCAGGAAGGCGCTTTGGACCTTAAAAGTCTGGATCAAATTATACGCCAACATTTCACCGTGGATGATGAAGTTCTCTCGCAGGTCCTCGTCGATTTCCACAAGTTTGTCGTGGTGGAAGGCAAAGAGAGGAGCGGCGACTCCCTTCTGAGTCCGGACAGTGTAATCATCGCCAAAACGTCTCTGAGAGTTTGTCAGAAAGGGCCTGGGCAGTGTGGGGGCTGCCAGGACCTGCACCTCTGCCGCTATTTCGTGTGCGGCAGCTGCAGGTTCGGGTAAGTTCAGCTCTCAGGAGGAGGAGGCGTCTGCTCTGGCAGGACAAGCAGTTACAAATCTTAAGTTTTCATTTTACAATCTGAACGTGCTCCTTCTCTTAGGGCGAAGTGCAAGAACGTCCATGCCACTGATTCTTCTCATAACTTCCTCATCCTGAGCAGAGAGGGGCTGCAGCACCTTGGCAAGGCAGAACTCTTTCAGCTGCTGCTGCAGAATGATGCTCACTTACTGCCAGAGGTGAGGAGTGCAGCAGTATGGAGACGCCCTTTTAATTCTTGTATTCGGATCCTTTAATTCGAGTAGGTTTTGTTGTAATTGCAGCTATAAGCACAGTTCACAGTGAAATTAAACTGCGCATCTCCATGGTGCCACACAAGTCAAATCAAGTCAACTTTATTTATACAGCACTTTTTACAACTGTTCTCGTCACAAAGACGCTTTACAGAATCCGGGTCCGAGCCCCAACTGGGTAAGCCGAGGGCAACAGAGGTAAGGAACAACTCCCCAAATATGAGGAAGAAACCTAGGGAGAAACCAAGACCCAAAAGGGGAACCCATCCTCCTTTAATCGACACCAGAAATAAAAGGAAGGAAAGAAAGAAAGAGAAAAACCCTGTATAGTGATAATTTCCAGTAAGCATCAGTTACAGTAAAAGTAAAAGAGTCCATTGGTGACTGAAACTGGAGGTTCGTTAGTAAGGAAGCTCTGTTTGAGTGGGGGAAGCTTTAATCCTCATGGCAGCAGCTCCTGCAGAACAGCCAGTCTGATGGAGCTGATCTGAAGTTCGGGTTGGGAGAAAAATAAGATGATCGTAGCTTCGCCGACTCGGTGTAGCAGCTGGCAAGGAACTCAGGAGACCCCCACGGAGATCGATGGACTTTCCCTCCGGAAATACCTAAACTGTCCATCACCCGTGTGGTCATGTGAACTGCCCATCTCAAACAAAGAGAAAGGAGTTAGAGCTGTTTTACACTCATTGTACAGACCGTAAGTTTAAAGAATGCAGTAATGTCACTCCTATTACAACCTGACTAAAAAGGACAGATCCAGGGGTTTTACAAACATGAGAGCACCCTGTGACACTGGCAACCCCCACACCACCCTCAACAAACCTGAATTTACTGATCTGTCTGGGCCAGGTTTGTTCCCAAGTTTTAGTTTTGATTTTGTTTTGCATCTCTGGGCAAACAGTGGATAATGAAATCCATCGGCCTGTCTGGGCCTTGGTTCGTCCCTGAGTTTTTTGAGCGAGTCAACAGCTGGTGTGTAACGTAGATCTAGGACTGGGCCACATGATATTTATTGTTATCATGATGAATTAGATTACAATATTCTTTCCAGAGCATATTGTGTCATCATCAGTCATTAGAGATCAAAGGGCAATTTCCTTTTACTTTACAAAGAGAGTAGAATTAGTCTGGTTTAACTGCATTTACTAGAGAGAGATGTTGATGAAAAACATATTCCTGTTTCTTGGTTCCTTCTTCTCAAAGGAACAGATTAGATTTTCTTTTGCAGCATATTGTGAAGATGTCCTTTAGGGTGTTATTTCTGTTGCATAAACACAGTTCGGCTTATGGGTGGCACTGTGGTACAGTGGGTTACGCTGTCACCTCATAGCTACTGGTTAGGTACTTGCCCTCATGATCGAAAGGTTAAAAGGTTGTGTCCTGGACCAGTAGTTTACCCTAAGTTACCCTTGAGCAAGGTACTGTCCCCCACACTGCTCCTTGGGCACAGGCATTGCAACCCACTGCTCCTGCTTCCAGTGTGTGTTTGCTACTAGTGTTTGGGAATGGCATAAATTCTCTACTCACTATTCACAATCTGTGAGTGCCTTCACAGGAGTTTCATTAATTCATTCATCATTCAATATTAGTTCCTGACTTTTTATACTCGTGGCCAAATTCAATCAGATCCTCACAGTAATGCTCCAACATTTACACTGAATGTACAGTTATAAGGCAAGTGAGTATTTTGACCAGATTATCTTTGTTATACATGCATTCCAACTCCAATCTGTATAAACCTGAATGCTAATTGGATTTAAGCAGAGCAGGTGATTTTGTGTAATGAGGGAGGGTGTGGCCTAAGAAGATCAACACCCTGTATCAAGGTGTGTTAAATTATTAGGCAGCTTGTTTTCCTCAGGCAGAATGAGCCAAAAAAACTTACAGAACTGACTCTGAAAAGTCAAAAAATATAAAAAGTCTTTCAGAGGGACGCAGCAGTATTTAAACTGCTGTTTTTGAAGCCTGATCATAGAAACATTAAACGGCTCATTGTAAATAGTCAACAGGGTTGCAAGAAAGGAGGAAAAAAGACGCAAATGAACTGCCAAAGATTTGAGAAGAATCAAACGTTAAGCTACCAGGTACCCATGATCCCCCAGTGCTGTCATTTTCCAGAACTGAACCTACCTGGAGTGTCCAGAAGTACAAGGTAAGGTAAGGAAGACTGAAACACAACCACCACTGAACAAGACACTTAAATTGAAACATCAAGAATGGGCCAAGAAGTACCTTGAGAAAGATTTTTTGCGGGGCTTTATGGACCGATATGATGAGAGTAACTCTTGACAGACCAGATGGATGGACCCGTGGCATCACTCAGACGCCAGCAAGGTGGAGGTGGGGTACTGGTATGGACTGGTATTATTAAAGATGAGCTAGTTGGACCTTTTGGGTTGAAGTCTCAACTCCCAAACAAACTGCCAGTTTTTAGAAGACTGCAGTGGTGCAGGGAAAAGTCTTATCAAGAAGACCATGATGTTTATCGACAATGCTCAATCACATGCATGGAAGGTCTCCACTTTGTGGCCATTAAAGACCATAAAGATGAAAGAATAATGATATGGCCCCCTTCTTCACCTGACCTAAACCCTATTGAAAACTTGTGGACTTTTTTAAATGGGAGATTTATGGGGAAGGAAAACCGTCCACCTCTCTGAACAGCGTCTGGGAGGCTGCAAAAAGTTGACCGTCAGCAGACTAAGAAACTGAAAGACTCCATGAATGGAAGGATTATGACTGTTATTGAATATATAAGGGTGAAAGGGTGGATATATTGGGAACTGATTTTAGGATTTTTTTTTTATATCAAAAATGTTTATTTGCAAATTTTGAGTTGTTTGTTTATTATTCTCACTTTAACATATGGTTGGAAATAAACAACTGGGAATATTTTTTCCATTTAGTTGTGTAATAAATCTGCACTAATAGTTGCATAATAATGGTACACACAAATGTATTCCCCTGAGAATGTTCACACTCACCCTTCTTTTATGAAACATTCAGGTTTCAGGGTTTTAAGATTTTGGATTGACTGATAGCACTGTATTCGTTACAGATTAAAATGTGAAAAATGTTCAGAAAAGTTTACTGCATCTTCAGCAAAGGGGAAACAAACTTTCTTTTAATACTCTTTATTTCAGAAGAAACGGTTGTCTACATACTTATAATGTTTTAAATAAAGTTTTCATCCTGATTCATCCTCTTTGTTTTTAGGTGTGCTCCCATTATAATAAAGGGAACGGAGAACATGGCAGTTGTAAGTATCAGACGTCCTGCACCAACCTGCATCTCTGCCAGCACTTCCTGCAGGACAAATGTAAATTTGGAGCTGAATGCAAGCGGGCTCATTCATTTGATGCAACCACCATGAAAATCCTGAATGGCAGAGGCCTCAGCTCAGAAAACATCAGCAACTTCTGCAAGATTTACAAAAACAAGTTTCTCATCTCATCTTATTCAGAGAAGCCATCTCTTCTGCATCATACAGAAACAACCGTTGTTCCCAGAACAGGTTAGACAGACGGAAGGACAGTCTACAGACCTTAAATTAGTGCATACATCTTCTCCTGGTCTTTTCACTCATTACTCATTATAATCTTTTGCCTTGTTAGTAACTCCGGCTACAGGAGAAATATCAAGGCAGACCTCCAGCAAGCCTTTGAGTGAAAGTGACACAAAAGAGATCTGCCTTTTCTTCATTCGTAGAGGATGCAGCTTTAAAGGTAGACTTCCACACCGAGTACATGAGGTTTATCCATAATATTGCTTTAGCTGATGAGGACAGTTTGGTTGAGAATATATTTTTTAAATATTTAATTCTTTCTTTTTGTATGATTCTGATCCATTTTTGTAAAGTTGATAAAAGTAAAATAATAGTTATTTCAAAAATATTTCTGCTTGATTTTTGGTATTTTTCAGACAAGTGTGTCCGCTTTCACTACCATCTGCCTTATAAATGGCAGGTTTTGGAGAAGGATGGAAAGACATGGAGCGATTTACGGAATGGAGAGGAAATTGAGAAGGCCTTTTGTAACCCAGCTAATGATGTGAGGTATGCTTTATTGTGGTCTTTCAGATGATGATGATACTTTGAATTATTATTAATTACATCATATGAAAACTTGCAAACAGTGAAGTCATTTAAAAATTAAAAATCATGGTTTGTTTTAATTAAAATGATTATAAGTTTAAAAATCTTAGTCCAGGGCCTCAATCAGTGAACTTCATTTCAATGACATGTGGACGGGCACCGATTCGACGCCTATCTACGGCATCTTCTGTTACCAAACCTCCTAACTTCATCCTGACCACTGAGTGGCTCTGGTACTGGAAAAGTGACCAAGGATTATGGACTGAATATGGCCAAGGGGTCAGTGGCTTCATTTTGAATCTTTACTGGGGCTGAGATGCTCTGTCAGGGCTTAGTTGATAACATGTTCCTGATTAGGAATAATACTGTTGTTGTCTGTAGATGGATGCAAAGCTTGCGATCCCTCTTACCTCTCAAATGCTGGAGAATGTTTACCAAGCTGACCCTCACAGTGAACTCCCTATGAACTCAGAGGCACATACATATGTAGTTGACTTTAAAGGTATGCTACATAAAAATGTACAACTATTTTAGATGCATCCACCAAATTAGGTTCCACCTTACTTTTAAAAAAATTTTTTTTTTATTCTGTTATGTTTTATCTACAGACATGTTCCAGCAAAACATTCTCTACAAGACCAAAAGAGAGATTCGGAGAAGGCCTCGATTTGTTTCTGCCCTTGACGTTGAGAGCAAGCTAAAATGGTATCACACTAAAACTGCTCACTCTTGTGCAGCTTATTTACAAATGATTATTCCACAATATTAACTGAATGTGATGTAACTTTCACTTGCAGGCGTTAGGCATGCTCAGCAATGGTGTTGGTAAAGCTTAGATTACTTCTAATTTTCTTGTTCATATCTCCAGCACTGTGGAGCAATAACCAGATTAAAAAAAGAATGTGTGGTAGTGATGCCTGGAAGCATAATAATTCATAATGCTTTCTTTTGTGTGTGTTTTTCCAGTGAAAACTCTGGCTCCTCCTCTGTGGTAGTCCCTGCACATTGGGATAGAGGAGCCCTGCCTGACTTCTCCTACAAGGTATAAGGCTCAGTCATACACTATGTGGGTGTGGTTTAGGGTAGCGGTGGTCTAGTGGTAGGATACTCACCTACAGACCAACAGGTCACAGGTTTGAATCCCACCACCAGCACTACCATCATTGGGTTCCTGAGCAAGACCCTTTACCCCACGTTGCTCCAGGGGGGACCATCCCTGTAGTTAAGAAATGTAATACCACAAATGTAAATGTTTAATTTTCCAATGCAGAAACAGTTTAAACACAACAATTTGAGTATTCTTACAAGACAAAGGTGGCAAAAAAGTGTATCAAATAACAGAAAGCAAAATCTCTTAATACTCACTGTAATCTTTTGTAAGGGCAATTTGATATTAATTGGGCTGTGGTGAAGTCTATCAGAATTAGTAATAATAATTTAAAAACCTAATCTGAATTTTGGTTGCTAGTTGGTTCCCTTGTCTAGGACAGATGCTGAATTCCTCATGATAGAGAAACAGTTTAAAGAGACCATGCCCAAGCACCCCATCATCAGCATTCAGAGGAACCAGAACAGCTCTCTGTGGAAGGTATTCCAGTGGTAAGATCAAAGTCTACCTGCTTACATTCATGATTCTTTATCATGGAAAGTTTGTTTAATGAGGTCACTGTGATATGAGGTGAATTCTCGCAGTGTGTTATTATTACGGAGCAGTTTCAGCAGTTACGTATATATAGAATATAGAATATTCATAACAGACCAGACACATGACTGAATGGTCCATAAAAGTCATCACATCTAATTCTGCTCTTTGTTCTTTTGATTTACATTTACGGCATTTAGCAGACGCTCTTATCCAGAGCGACTTACAACAGTGCTTAATTTCCACAATAGATCGTCATCTTGGTAGCCAGCACAGATCAGGAACTGCTGATTAGCTAGTACCACCTAAGTAACAGACTAAGTGCCATTGTAACAAGTATACACCATACAAAAATGTTTTTTTGTTTTTTTTTTTTTTTTTTGAAAGGAGGAGCAAGGGTGGGAGAGTAGGAGAGAGAGTAGAGTTGGGAGAATAGGAGGGAGAGTAGAGGTTTTTAGGAAAGTTTTAGGGGGGATTAGTCCTTCAGAAATTCAGTGAACATGTGGGTCTTTAATATATGTTTGAAGACAGCGAGGGACTCCGCGGTTCTGACCATTAGGGGGGGGGGCCTTCCACCACTGAGGGGCTAGAACTGAGAAGAGTCTTGATGCTCGTCTTCCTCTGTTTTTCAACGGTGGGGGTTCAAGACGAGATTTAATATTATAGCAACCACTCATGTAGTCAAATGCATATTTTGAACAATCTTTTCTATAGGCAGAAGGAGCAGATGAGGGAAAGAAACGGAGGAAGAAATGTAGATGAAAGACTGTTATTCCATGGCACAGATCAGTCTCTAATAGAGGCCATCTGTGAGCAGAACTTTGACTGGAGGATCTGTGGCCTTCACGCCACAGTTTACGGCAAAGGTGAGAGTAAACGGTTAAGTGACTATTGTCAGGTTCATTTTAAATGGCAGCCCTATATGATGTGCTCATACTATGCTGTATATTATGCAGTATATTGTTCATATACATGTCAGTGACCTGTACTGTTTGTAAATGTATCTTATGAAGTAAATGGCTGTCTACAGTGTAGTAAGAATGTGTAATGTTCAGTTTCATTATGTATTTATATTTGGTTGCAGGTCATTTATAGCTGTCACATACAGTTTGGGTATATTTATATATCTTTCTCAACGTGAAATGTTTTTTGTGTTAGTTATTTATTTATTTTTTTCCCCCCTCAGGTAGTTATTTTGCCAGAGATGCCTCCTACTCTAATAATTATGCTCAATCTGTGAACAACTCCAAAAAAATGATGTTTTTGGCACGTGTTCTAGTGGGGCACTATACTTGTGGCAAGAGCAACTTTGTCCGTCCACCTGCTAAAACAGACAAAGCCTTCTATGACAGCTGTGTTGATAACATAAGCAATCCAAGCATTTTTGTTATCTTTGAGAAGTATCAGATTTACCCTGAGTTCATTATTGAGTACGGTCCAGAGGAGTCCAGCTGTTTGATTTCATGAGTGTCTGTAGAGTCTGCTGTTGTATGAGGCTTGTTATCGTGCCACTTTGGGGACAGTAGTTTATTTTCCTATTTTATTATTATTATGATGTGGCGACCCCTAAATGGGAGCAGCCGAAAGAAGAAGAAGAAGAATTATTATTATTGAAGCACTTATCATTCAGTATCAATAGCACTTTGAATTGGAAATCTGAATTAGAACACCTGAATTAGATTATCTGTTTAAAAAGATGTCACTCTGTTAGTTCTTTTAAAAATTTCTATGGGGCAGAAAAAAAGGAAAAATCCTGATACTTCACAAACCATTACGGACTCATTTTAAACCAAATAAATAAAGCAAGTAATTGCACATCCTTGCTGTCTTATAAAAATTTTGTGACTCCATATATTTTTACATTTTAAACCTTTTGATGACATTTAAACAAATGATCTAATTGGTCTAGTTGCAGTTATGTACCTTAAACATTTGCTTACCTGAGAAAGAATACCTACAATACCCCGTTTTTAATGTTGTGGATAATCGGTGATCTGTGGGACTGTTTGAAGTTTAAAGAACTTTGTTACCACCATGCCCAAATGGATTAACGCTGAAATGAATAATGTAACACTTTAGATCATAATGTATCTGAATACAGAGACTGTTTATAAATGCAAATGAAGTAAATGTAGTAGTAATAGTTTTTAATGAGTGAATAATAAAACATAAAATGCACTCTCATGTATTTGACCTGACAGACTTGTCTTTGGAACCTTCTCACTGTTGGACAACAGCACTTACCAGGGCACCACTTTGCCACCCTGCCATTATAATAGAAATAAACATGCAATTATGTAAATTTTCATTTCTAGAAAATGAATGATTACATTAACAGCATTTAGCAGACGCTCTTATCCAGAGCGACCTCCATGTCCTAATTACAGGGACAGTCCCCCTGGAGCAACTCAGGGTTAAGGGTCTTGCTCAGGGACCCAGTGGTGGGATTCGAACCTGGGACCTCTTGAGCCACAGATCCATAGGCAAGTATCCTACCACAGGACCACCGCCACCCCTGCTACTGCTAGTGCTTTCTAATTAACTATTTAAATCAATGTCATATAAGCAGGCATGTAGTAAACACTATTATGAAGGATGGTCAAACACTGGTTTCAGTCCTGCCAACCCTAAGTTGTGCACATTTTCTTGTCTTGTCTTGCAGCCCTGATTCAACTCCAGTATCTAACCAGTTCCTTGTTATCTAGATCAGAGGTGCAGTGAAAGGAAAACACAAGAAACATAGGCTCCCCAGGTCTGGGATTGGGAACCCCTTGTAAAACTAGATAGTCACTTTAGCAGATAACAGTAAGTGATGAGTTTAGCATTGAGATTGTACTGGAGTCAATTGTAGTCCTTATGACTGAGCTCCTTACATATCGTTAAACTGATATCAGATTGTTAGGCATTTTACGGTCATGCGGATTACATTATTGTATTAGTGGGGGTGGCAGTGGTCTAGTGGTAGGGTACTTGCCTATGGACCTATGGCTCAAGAATCCCACCTCTGGCCACCATCACTGGGTCCCTGAGCAAGACCCATAACCCTGAGTTGCTCCAGGGGGACTGTCCCTGTAATTAGGACATGGAAGTCGCTCTGGATAAGAGCGTCTGCTAAATGCCGTAAATGTAAATTGTATTATTGAAATGCAGAGTTTAGCACAATACTCACTACAATATGTATTTGTTTTATTCAAATATATAAAAGCAGCTTAAAGTAGCTTTTTGCAAAGTTTGTGAGAAAGTCCATTCAAATGATGGGATTTTATTCAACGAAACATTACCCTCAGAAAACTGTCAGCTGTCAAAACTGCCATAATAGATAGGAATATTGTTTTCTGAATCTTATTTTTTATCTGATATAATGAAATGTATTATTTGTATTTTTTATTTTATTTATTATTTGTATAATTAAATGTATTATTATAATTGTATAACTATTGGACATATTTAGGTGAAACAGTTCAGCATTCTTTTTTTTCTTTTTTTTTTTGCACAGACATAAAAAAAAAAGGGTTAGACATTGTACAGAAGAGAGTAAATTTAAAAAAGTGCATTGAGGTACATCCCAAGAGATTGGGATGTCACATTGATGCCTCTTCCTCTAAAGAATAGGCTACCAAGGCAGATGAGGTTAATCTGTCTTGTGATCAGTCTAAAGGATTGTTTAGATACATGCTCCTGATGAAAAGGCCTTGAGATGATGCCTTCAGCTTATCTAACACGGACTGTCTGCAGTTTTCAGGCAAAGTATAACTTAGTAAGAAAAAGCGTTCATTACAAATCCCTCAGGAATAAAATTATAAATCAAGAATCTCTTAAGGTGAAGGGTGACCATATTTCAGCACTTTCCGACCCATTCCATCACATTACCAACACAGCAGAAGAAAAGAACAGCTATGGAGAAGTTGTGGAAGTTATCTTGTATTATTTAGAGCATCACATTACTTGTGATAAAAAAGTAAACATAGTTTCTTTCCAAAAATCTCCCATGGAAATTATTCATTTTTAAAATTGGTGGTGATTTTGAGACATTAAATTCTATGCAATGCATGTTATGTGTGGTACATTTATGTAAATGTAATGTAATACACAATAATGTAAAAATAAAAAAAAATAGGTACCATACAGTAAATGTATGCAAATATATTTCATATATAACAGAATTTAATTTTGTGACCTTAAAATTAATGTTTGTTTACTTAAAAACTTGCATGCAATACATGTATATGTTTGTTTATCGATAAAACAAATTTAGAATCTTACTGAACAAATCCTGAATTGTCTTTTTGCCAACATTAATGTAACATTAAAAACAGTCACACCAGTTATCTACTGTGAGAGAAGCGGGTTGCTGGTGTTGGCACAGTTGGTAGAAATGACTTCTTCCAAGTGTTTGTTTGCAGTGATCTGCAGGAGTTCAACCTGTTAGTGTTTCATTCCCTGCAGGTGTTACTGGACACTGCAGCTCCAGCACTGGAGGAGTTTTCTTCTGGGATGTGGATGTGGGACCGGAGGAGTTGGCTGTTACCATGGCAACGACCTTGCCGTTATCATGTCCGACATCCAGCTGCTCTTGGACACCATGTGATACAGAGCTGAAAAGTTTTTGTGTTTTGCACCGTTTGCAAAAATAAAGATTGAAGCAAAACACTAACCGGATGAAAATAATTGGATGAGAACTTTTGCTCGGAGAAACGGAAATTAACCTCAGTTCCCTTCAAAGTCAACAGCATCCTCCAGACTTCTCACAACAACGCTGATAAAGCCCGGTGGCTGAAAACGTTGTTCTTTAGCAGCTTCAGCGGGAGACTCTAGTCCCAACCCCACTCTGCAGCGCTCAGAGAGGTTTCTGAAAACAGCGCCACCAAGCGGCCACACTAAACAATGAAACCTTTCTACTTTCACTTTCTGAAAATCGAGAGCAGACGAGCAGGAGGAGGTTCTTCACCGCGGAGAGAGCGCCGTGTGGTGGAGCAGTGTGATGTGCGATGAGTGATCGCTCGGGCTGTCTGGCTGTGGGACAGGTGGACAGTGTGCTGACGGGGCGCTGCTGCGGGGCAGCTTCATGATGGTGGAGCCGCTCTCGGGCTCCGGGCCGCTGCGGCTCGCCAGGACCGACCTGCGCGTCTGCGTCCGGCAGGACGAGTGCAGCGGCTGCCAGCAGCTCCACCTGTGCAGGTACATGGTGTGCGGGAAGTGCAAGTTCGGGTAAGAAACCCCCTCTTTCACTTTGTGTCATCACTGTCCACTTCAGCAGCTCCTGGTTGCAGATTCTGGTGTAATCGCTTCTGTTTTGCTCTTGTGTGTGCGTGTCTGTGTGTGTTTTGTGCTTTTTTTATGTGCTTAAAACGGAAATAGACACCCTTCAGCTAATTCTGAAGCAAAAACGAACCATCATAATGTCAAAAGTCAAAAATACATTGCTTTTTGTTTTGTGGTTCTACTAAAAACAGCAAATAAACAAATGAATAAATACACCCAGGGCGCTACAAGTGTTGATTCCAATATTCAGGTGGTAAAGAGCTTGTCCTACCAATGAATGTTTTTTTAACACTTTCAGTGTCCTGGGTTTGTTTGTTTGATTAGTTTACTGTTTCCAGAACAAGTCAACTTCCTGGGGCGCAGCTGCAGCACGTGATCAGTGCAGGTTAAATGAGGTTAAATGGTCTCAGCGCTGCTTTCAGCGATGACTGTCTGTCTGACTGTCTGTCAGCATTGTTCTGATGAGTCGGTTCTTTTTTAATGATTCACACCTTTAACCAAATCAACCTTTTTAAGTGAACACCCTTTACTTCCGTGTTGAGGAATTCGAGTCCAGTTGGAATCAGCTTTAACCTCCACAATATTACAGAAAACACCGCTTTTGTAACCAGGCCTGTAGGTTCTTTGTAGATTGTAGATGACTCCCTGTTCCTGGTGTTGGTGTTTGTGTGAATTCTGTGCTGTAGGTACAGTCTATGAGTCTGAGCCTCATAGATATAATATACTTGTAATGTTAATGTTGTAACAGTGATCCGATTCAGCCCTGAAGTAAAGTCAAACTCTTGGATCAAAGATCGGCTCAAGCAGTCTTCATTGAAACTTCATTGAAATTTTCAGATAAATTAGATCAGATTTACCTCATTGGCTGGATTTCTTTCATCTTGTTGCAGTGTTTATAATGGCTTTGCAGGAAGACTGACAAGTTACACAACCCCTCTCTACATTCTTTGGGGGAAAAAAAACTTTGAAAGTTGCTTCTGCAATCAGGAACCAAGTAATATAAAACAAAGAATTCAGTGATTCTCTCATATGGCTGTTATTACTATAAATATCACCTCTGTTATGTCATTCCCAGGTCTAAATGCAAAAACTCCCATGACTTGGACTCTCCACATAATTCTTTGCTCCTGAAAAAATATCATCTTAAAAACCTCAAAGAAGCACAATTGTTTCAGCTTCTATTGCAGAATGACCCTTCGCTTCTCCCAGAGGTGAGATCGGCTTGCGTATCTCCATGTTAAGCCTTAGTAATTATCTGGAGACCCATACTCCACTCCACTCCAGGCCAATGTGTGATAAAATATGCAACTTTCCATGTATTAGTGTTAATGTTCCTTATCATTATGTACTGGTTTTAGGTGTGCTCCCATTATAATAAAGGGAACGGAGAACATGGCAGTTGTAAGTATCAGACGTCCTGCACCAACCTACATCTCTGCCAGCACTTCCTGCAGGACAGCTGTAAATTTGGAGCTGCTTGCAAGCGGGCTCATTCATTTGATGCAACCGCCATGAAAATCCTGAATGGGAGAGGCCTCAGCTCAGAAAATATTCACAACCTTCACAAAATATACAAGAACAAGTTTCTGCTCAGTGGCCAAAATGACAGACCTGCACCCAAAGGAGCAGAGAAAAGTATGCCAGGTATGCTATCACCTGTGCAGCAAATGCATACTTCAATATTAAAAACAGCTTGTTTTGCGGTTATGATCAACTTTACTGTGTCAGGTGCTTCTGTCAGTCGTAGACTGTTGGCATAGAACAGTCTCTTCTCTTCTCTTCTCTTCTCTTCTCTTCTCTTCTCTTCTCTTCTAGGCAAGCCATGCAGGAGGCAGCACTCCAGTAATTCAGTGAGTGAGGCAGATCGCAATGAAATCTGTCTGTTTTTTGTTCGAAAGGGATGTAGTTTCAAAGGTAACAAAACTTAGGTACAATTTAATACAGCCCAGAACAGTCATGTTTTATCGAGTGACTGATGTTTCTCAGTATGTTTATCTTTCCATTAGAGAAATGCGTTCGTGTTCATCATGAGCTGCCTTATAAATGGGAGATTTTGGCCAAGGATGGAGTGACTTGGAAAGGCTTGCCCAATGAAGAGCATATTGAGAGGAGCTACTGTGACCCAGCTAATGACATCAGGTGTTTTATTTAATTATGCAATTTATATTTAAAATTGATTTTTAATGTTATGCCTGCATGGTGGATTCTTTTTTTCACTTCAGTTACAATTCCGTTCAGTACAGAGAATCTGTGTTGATGTATTGAATTGAAATTACAACAATAGATAATAGATCATAATAACATTACAATGGGGCAGCGGTGGCCTAGTGGTTAGGGCGTTAGCTGCATGATCGGGGTTCGAACCCCTTCCCAATAGGTTGCCCTGAGGTACCCTTGAGCAAGGTGCCGTCCCCGTTACGCTCCTCCCTGCGATGGGCTGGCGACCTGTCCAGGGTGTGTCCTTCGCCCTGTGTGAGCTGGGGTGGACTCTAGCACTCCCTCGCGACCCTGCTTGGGACAAGCGGCAGAAAATGACTCACTGACTGACAATATAAGTGTGGTGCTAACACCCCTTAGGGTGTGCAAAATACAAAAACTGGCAGATATTCAAAAATGATATTTTGAATTTAAACATTTGATTAAACATTTTTATTCAGAACAAATTGCAAGTTTTGCAAGGCAGGCTTCTCTGCTTTGACATCATTTAAGACTAAACATGACCAAAGATCAGATGCTATAAAGAAATATTTTACATCAGTGAGATGCAGAGATCTTCATTGATGAGATGCAGAGATGTAGACATCCCACTCACATTAACACTTCAACACTGCCAGTTATCCATCAGTGTTAGCGTGACTTATTGCAAACAGGCATAATTTGCTTGTAGCTATCATCTCTCTCTCTTTCTCTCTCTCTCTCTCTCTCTCTCTCTCTCTCTCTTTTTTTTTTTTTTTGCTTCTCTTTGTTGTAGCCAGTTAAGGATAGTGGGGTTGGATGTGAAGCTTGTTTTATAAATCTTCTTTTGGCCGCTCCCATTCACCACATTGGATCATCCATCTCAATTTTTTCCTGTACTCTGCATCTTCCTCCTTCAAACCTCCAGCATGTTCTCTCTCACAACATCCATACACCTCCTGTTTGGTCTTCCTCTTCTCCTCTTTCCTGGTAGCTCCATCCTTGACATCCTTCCCCAAATATACTCCTCGTCTCTCCTCTGGACATGTCCAATCCAAAACAATCTTGCCTCTCTTGCCTCTCTGACTTTGTCTCCAAATCTTTCAACCTGAGCTGCCCTAAACTTGTTCCTAATCCTGTCCATCCTCGCCACACCCAACTCAGATCTCTGCATCTTTAGTTCTGCCACCTTCAGAGCCACTGTCAGTGCCAACCCGTATAGCATAACTGGTCTCATTACCTTCCTGTAACTGCCTTTCTTTAAAATGTAATTCTCCAAAAAGGTGACTTCTGGTGAGGAATAAATTAGGACACCCCCACCTTTATTCCCAATTAAAATGACTCAAATCACACACAGGTGTAGCACATCAGGTGCACAGGACTAGAACATTGTTAGAACATTTTGAAGGAAGTTTGCCCATTTAAACCTCAGCCATTTAGTTTGGTGTACTCCTGACTGTTGAGGTGAGAGTGAACACCATGTTGAGATAAAAAGAGCTGCCTGAGGCCTTCAGAAAGAAGATTGTAGCAGTTGTTAAGTCTGGTAAGGGATTTTAAAAGATCTCAAGAGAATTTGCCATCAGCTGGTCCACTGTCCGGAAAATAGTCTACAAGTGGAGGACTTCCAAAACAACTGCTAACATGTCCAGGTCTGGCCATCCAAGCAAGTTCACCCCAAGAGCAGACCGCAAGACGTTCAAAGAAGTCTCCAAAAATCCTAAAATGTCATCATGGGACCTGCAGCAGGCTGTTGCTACTGTTGACCTGAAAGTGCCTCTACAGTCAGAAAGAGACTGCACAACTTGAACTTGCATGGGAGTGTGCTAGGAGGACACCTTTGCTCCCTAAGAGAAACATCAAGGCTAGACTGTTGTTTGCCAGAGAGAACGTAGACAAAGACCAGGTCTTCTGAAATAATGTTCTTTGGACAGATTAATCTAAAACTGAATTATTTGGACACCAGAACAGAGAACATGTCTGGCATAAACTCAGTACAGCTTTCCAGGCATCTAAGAAATCTAAGAAATGGAGAGTCCTGGATTGGGCGAGCCAAAGCCCAGATCTTAATCCCGTTAAGATGCTGTGGGGTGACTTGAAACAGACTGTACATGCAAGAAACCCCTCAAACATCTCACAGCTTATAGAATTCTGCATTGAGACCGATGTCAGAGTCTGGTAGATGCTACAAGAAGTGTCTCACTGCAGTTATTTCAGCCAAAAGGGGGGAACACTAGCTATTAGGTAGGGTGTCTTAACTTTTTCCTCAGTTCAATACACATTTTTGTTGATATCTTTTGTTTAATGAATAAATCAAGGTAAATTTTTGTTCTTTACCTGCAATTAAATCACTTTCTTTTCCAGAGGTAAATAAAAACAAGATTAGACATCGACATGTGAACATTTCTTAATAATGAACTGAATATTTAATGGGGTATTCTAATTTATTCACATTACTGTATATTATATAGTAGTAGGTTACCCTGAGGTACCCTGACTCTGAGGTAGCATCCCTAGCACTGCTCCCCACTAGATATATATGGTCTGCATCACCTGGTGAATAGGATAAATGGAGAGAAAGCATTTTATGTTATGGTGTGTTAACAATGACAATAGTTGCATTGACCACAGCTCAGGGCCTCCTCTGGTGAACTTCTTTACAATGACATGTGAAGGGACACCAGTTCGTCGACTTTCTACTGTATCCTCTGTTACCAAGCCTCCTCACTTTATCCTGACCACTGAGTGGCTCTGGTACTGGAAGGATGACCAAGGATTGTGGATTGAATATGGACATGGGGTCAGTATTACTTATTACCAAATTTTTCTTACATACATACACAGAGTTATAATCTTAGCAATCAGTGTTCACCAGATAACATTGTTTCTTGATGTTGTCTTAAACAGAATGATCCAAAAGATGTTTCCTCAGTCACCTCAAAAGACTTGGAGAATTTGTATCTTGCTGAAGCTGATACAGAAATTCAATTCAGTGTGGCAAAAAATTATTATGTGCTCAAACTGAAAGGTGGGTAAATGTGAAGGCCAGCAAAAATGCTTAAACAAATTGTCTTCTATTACAGGTTTACATAAACTTTCTTTATTTCCAGATATGTATCAGCAAAACCTTAAGTACAAGACAAAAAGAGAAATTCGAAGGAGGCCCCAATTTATTTCAGCTCAAGATGTTAAAGGAAAACTAAAAAGGTAGTGTCATAAAAATAGGATGGCCATATATATTGTGATTAGAGATTCTGAATAAAATAACATCTAAGCCAGTGCTGATTGTTTTTCTTGCCTTATGATTTAATAATGTTAGATATGTTGTAAGGTAAGTAAATGTAGCTAAAAATCTTAATGTGTTTCAAATGGCTCCTTTTAAGATTATGATGTACTATTTTTTTTCAATGTTTGTTAAATTGTTATAAACATTGTCTTTAGTGACTCTCAAGAAAGCTCTAGCTCCTCCTCTTTGGATGTCCCAGCTCACTGGGATAAAGGAGCCTTGTCTAACCTCACCTACAAGGTAAACACATTCATCCCATACATTATAAAAACAACAAAGAATGCCAGTTCTCTCTGTGGAAACAGAATTTCTTTATTTTTACCACATTTCCAGTACTGCTTCCATATTTTTCCCCATTTAGAGAACATATAGTGTCATTTTCAAGATTTTTGGCTTTGCTTGACTCTCACAACCTTAATTAAGATATGAAATAACATTATATTTTTTTATATTATTATATATTTAGAAAATATAATAGCCTTACAACATTCTGAAGGCTATTTCAGTAATTGCTTAAAAACTGGCAAACTTAGACAGTGCACTGGACACTATAAATGAGTTAACTGAATGTGTCCCTTCAGATTGTTCCTATGTCAAAGTCTGCAGCTGATTATAAATCAGTAAGTCTACTGTTTAAAAGGACGATGCCTACAAGCATAATTCGCAACATCAGTAGAGTGCAAAATCACGCTCTTTGGAGGGTCTTTCAGTGGTAAGTGCATTTCTAAATCCTTTCCCTGCTCTCTCTGATGGAAAGGACAGGTAGTGTTGACTGAACTGAACAATAACCATAAATATGAAAGACATTTTTGTAACATTACAAAGTGAAAAAGTACCATGTTAACATTTTAATTACTTTAATTCCTGCACCATAAGAAACTCAAGATTGTACACAATCACTGTCACTATAGAACACTGTCATTTTATTTACATTGTAAAACCCCTGCTGATCTTTATAGTGTATAACAAAAGAATGACAAACCAATAGAAATGCTCCAAAACTGAACAGTGTTTCTGTATGCATTTTAAAAAAGGCATATAATGTATGATTTTTTTCTGCTCATTTTCAGGCAGAAAGAGCAGATGAAGGAACGGAATGGAGGGAAAGATCTGGATGAGCGTTATCTTTTTCATGGCACTGATCGGTCTTTAGTAGAGGCCATCTGTGAGCAAAACTTTGACTGGAGGGTCTGTGGTGTCCATGGGACGCTTTATGGGAAAGGTAGATTGCTGTTTTTAATCCTTTAGGTGATTAGAATTTCCATTAATATGTTATAATACATTGTAACATGGCTGTCTTTTATTCATCTACACAGGGAGTTACTTTGCCAGAGATGCCAAGTATTCTGACATTTATGCAAAATCCAATGGGAGCTCAAAAATGATGTTTGTTGCTCTCGTGCTTGTTGGGGAATTTACCAAAGGGAACAGCAACTACCTCCGACCCCCACCAAAACTCTTGCAACAAGGCTTTTACGATAGCTGTGTGGACAATAAAGTCAACCCTGCTATCTTTGTCATCTTTGAGAAGTACCAGGTCTATCCTGAGTACATCATTGAGTACTCTTAAGATCCAGAAAAGCAGACATGCTTAAAAAAAAAAAAGTTAGATGAAACCGTGTAATTGTTCAAAGCCACAGATTTCATTCTGTGACTATTTCATCATGAATGGAAAAATTGAGATGTAAAATAACATAGATACAAGGTTTTGCCCTGACAATATGCTTTTGTGGGAAATAAATTGAAAAAGGTAACTAAGGAATGCAAAAACAAACTCAAACAAACAAAACAAAAAAGCATTTATTGTGTTTTGCAATGTTGCACTTTTTTCTTTTTTTTTTTTCTTTTTCTCTCCGCACTGAGGTCATTTATTGCACTAAAAAAATTTAAAATACTGCAATACCTAGCTGAAGAAAAGTCTTTAATGTTTCTGGGTTTTACTTTGTCCCTATATTGTGTTATTCCTAAACTATTCTGAGCTACAATACATGTAATGTCAAATGAGTTACTTTTACTACTGTGTGAATTCTGATCGCAATAAATGACTAAACAACTCTCTCTCACTTTTTAATATAACCTGCCGTTCCTTTAATCACTAGTTGTAAGGTATTCTACAGCATGTCACATTTCCAACAGCATGCCCTTCTATGTCTAAGCTTTTCTACTTTCAATTCAGTGACGTGTTATACTTTGCATCTTCAGTTTAGGAATCACCCAGAAATGACTGAAGAATCCCAAATCAAAAGCAGCTTTGGTTTCCTTTTTGTAAAAGTGAAAATGGTAAAGTATTGTTCAACCAGTTAAGAAATGTTTTTTTTGGTTTTTTTTGAGGAACTGTTTTGATTCAAGTCAATTAGGGTTAATTTTCCTTTCAACCATATACACAGTACACAACAAAGTGAAATGATATAAAGCTCCTCCAGGAGCATGTTTCAACACAGAAGACAGCAGAACTGCCTGCAAAACAATAAAACACAATAACAACAGTGCAGTCAGCCAGAACAGAGACAGCAGTAAGTGTGAATACAGTGTTATTGAAAGTGACTATTTGTCACTGTGCTACCTATGCCATATGCAGCCATATCCTGCACCTGGGGAGCCATGATGGGGACAGTATCTTGCTCAAGGGTACATCAGTGTATGTCTGGGATTCAAACCCACGACCTTCTGATCCTGGAAATCTGCAGAAACATTTTGTCTTGCAGTATGAAGAGAATAGCCCTGTGAGGGACTAGTGACATGTCCAGGGTGTTTCCCTGCTTTTCACCCTGTTAGAGCTTGGACAGACTCCAGTACTGCATGTGACCCTCATAAGAACAAGTGGCTGAGAGAGAATATAAAGAGAATACCCCCAGAACAAACAACTGAGAAATGCTGTGGTGAAAAACCTGGAAAACAATAACCAAAGCAGAAAGCAAGAATAAGAGGTTGGCAGGCATGATGCAATTATTGCAAGCAACCAAATATGAAGCATCGTTGCATATGTTTTATGTTAGTTAATATAAGTTACATTATTAGGTGCAGTGGTAGCCTAGTGGTTAGGGAGTTGGCCCTGGGTTCAGAAGGTTGTGAGTTTGAATTCCAGAGCGGTAGGTTGCCCTGAGTTACCCTTAATCAAGGTACCAACCCCATCACTGCAACCCAGCTACTGGAAATAGATGCCCCCTGCTGCATGTGTGTGTGTCGGGGTTCAATGCAGAGGCTGCATTTTGTTGTGATTCAGTGCTGTATTGTGTTTCACTATGACAAATATTCGCTTTCATTGAAAAACATGTAAATGAAAATACCAGAAACAGCACTGTAATACAGGTGCCTTTCTGGGCCTTAAACACTTCAGGTGTTGGGTTCCTGTTACCACTCTTGTGAAAAATTCTGATTTTGTAAGTTTCTCCCAAAGGGTGCGTTTCAGCAACTTTTGCATGACTTTATTACACCTAAAGGCTGAACTAACCAGCAACTCATATATTGGCAACTCATTCTTGATTGCGTAACACTGTAAAGTTGTCATACAAGACACACAAGTTGTGTTACACAAGAAAGAACACAAGGAGAGGCCAGACACACTTCACCGTTTCCCAAGAAATTAAATCACTGATAACCTTGTTTAGAATGAAAGAAAATCCACATTTTGGTGGAGATTAATGTTGCTTCTGTAAAGGATGTATAACTATGCACTGTGTTTAATAAACAACCTTTTATGCAAAAAATGCTTCAGAAAAGCTAGTGCATAAAGACGATCTTAAGATCTTACCACAAATGTAACTGAAAAAAAACCCCAAAAAAACTGAACTCCAAGCTGCCTAAGGTCGTGTTGTTCACCTATTTAAAGTGTGCACCACAAAAGGTGAGTCCACCATGCACCCTTGACCAAAAAGCCAACCTGGCACTAGAACAGTGTTTTATAGTTTTACCTCTATCAGTTTATTACACAAAGTAAATGATACAGCGGTTGGGGAATATGAGGAAGAGGCTCCTTTAATAGCTCTTATTTACCTTAAAGATATGTTTAACTTTGCATGGTACCTCACTCTCACTCACTCATTTTCTTAACTGCTTGTCCTGATGAGGGGCCCAGGTGGTGATGGAGTCTATCCCAGCTCAAACAGGGTGAAAGGAGCTCAAACACCCTGGACAGGTCACCAGTCCATTACAGGGCAGACATACAGACAAACATAATTTAGGCTCTCCAATACACATGGATGGTAGGACGAAATCGGAGCTCCCGGAGGAAACCCTCACAGAAAGGAGAGAACATGCAAACAGAAAGGACCCTGGGAATCAAAAGCATCGTGCTGCACTAAATGATGATGAATAACCACACTGTTTGGGGAAAAAAATCAGTGTATTTGGTTGCTCTAGCATAAAGGTGAAAATGTTCTTGCTACTATTAGAATTTTGCATTTATTGTCATCTTTTTACTTTTGCCTTTGTTTCTCTCTTCCATCCAAAAGAATAAGTATCTTCATAATCCAGTTTAAAATGGCAAGCCAAAAGGAAAAAAAAAAAAAATGAAATTGTGAAATAGTTCAACTCATTATGAAACGTTAGCAGGGGAATATATCACAGGAATGTAGCACTCTAGATGTAATTTCTAAATGAATGTGAGCAGTTATCAATAATTGTGTGGCGATTAGATTTAGCCCCGTTAATTGGTGAATAGAGTAATTAAGGAAGGAGAGGGGGCATCTTATCCAGAGGGCCTCTTCAGTAGACTTTTTAAGAAGATTCACTATATCTGGTGGAAAATATAGTTATCACAGTGCTTATGATGGAGAAATAATAAAGGAGCAGTAATTTCTATGCATATATATGTATGGCATGGGGAACATACAAATAAAAGAGTTGCATCATCACCAGTGTATTTAAGAGAGTAACATAAAATAGAAAATTGACACCAAGCTTGGGGCTGGCACCCAACAATAAACAGAGAGACAGACACACAAACAAACAAATAAATAGCATAATTAAATGCAGAAAAAGCCCCTTGCACTTTCTGACATGTCAGAAACACTAAAAGTGACAGCAGCTTGAGCATTTGTGTGAAAAAAGTGGCAGAAGCATGCTGAGAGAATGTTCAAATCATTCTCTTTTATTACTGTTTTAACTCCTGCAAATGCAGAAACCTCTTGCTGCCACCTACTTCCACTATACTGCACGAAGCCCTTGTTTTAGTTACATGACTGTCCATAGTTTTATTAGGAGTTCATTAGGATTAAAGGAAGTATAAGCAGAAAGGAAAAATCTAATTTTGTGAACAATCTCAGTTAGAACAACAAAACCTTAATGCTTCTTAATCAAATACGCACTTATAACTAGCTTTGCATGTTATTTCCTAAGACCTACTCACATTACTGTGTTTAAAATTTGCCTGTTGTGCGTTGCAAAATTCAATCCCATCTACATGAAGTACTGTGAGACCGGAAATGTTTTCATGCAAATCTTGTTGAGATAAAGGAAGCTATTTTTTGTAATCTCTGTGCAATATGCTTTATTCTGCAATTTCCCTTGAACCTCATGATTTATTAACAATGAGAAGAAAAAAAATTGATTGTGGATCCTGTTTTAGCCTTGTTGCTACAGAATCACTGTTTAGTCATCGACCGAAACAGATATTTTAAGGAGTCATCTACTGTGGCACTTTCTGAAATCCCTTACTTTAGAGAAGTGTTTTTCATCATACCTCATGAACTGAACTATACATTTCCACCATCTACCAGACAGTTGTAACTTGCCACTACGTTTCTGTTAAATTGTCTCTAATAGCATTGAAACAGCAAGCACTAAGAACAATAGTGTCTAAAAGCAAGCAAACACCCATGCTAGTTTTAACATTATATTCATCATGCACATCTGTGTAGATCACACATATTTATTCACACTGGCCATGAAAAGCCCAAATTATGCAGTATCATTTTAAGTTATGCAGTAACTATTGCTCAAATTGGAATTTTAAATGTGACACGTGTAAATATAATGTTAAATCTTGCATTAAAACAGTTTTTGTGTGTTTGTGAAATCTCTTGTGTCACTGACTGTTGAACTTGCTTGTAAATTAAATGATGAACATAAGCTAAAAAAAATCAACAACGGAATAAAACAAACCTGTGATGGTTAGGTGAGTTTGACGGAGCTGGGAGTCTGCAACTGAACTGAACAAAATAAAGATAAAGATAAACGCACACTCACACAAAAACTGAACTCAAAGTGCTTTCTACAAACAGTCACCCAACATGGAACCAAGAATGACCATCGCTCTGCACTGACTCATTGGGATCTTTACAGCCTTGAGCCAATGAGCCAGTCAGGGCAGTGTCATAAACCATGACGAAATTTTTCCAAACATCTAACATTATGTATGAACTTATGAACTTATAAGAAATCACTGCACTGCAGGTTTAATTATTGAATTGCTTTAGAAGAACCTGAGTACAAAATAAAAAGAAAGTTATGAAAATATTTGAAAAGTTTAGCAAAGCCAGTTCTAAACTATACTAAACCACTGTAAGATGTATTATCTCCAAGATGAGAAAACTGGGAACAGTGAAATGTCTTTAAATAAATGACCCTACCAAAATTCTTCCAACAGCAAAGCAATAAATCATCAAAGAAGTCACAAAAACAAGGCAGACACTCATTTCCAAAACTGCAGGCTTTGCTTGCCTCATATAAGGTCAAGTATCATGATTCAGCCAAGCAAGAATGAAGGGCTTTGAGGGACTTAAACTATAATGAGATGGTGTGGCAGCATCCTAAATATAAAGCCCTCCAACATTACTGAATTTAACCATTTTTACAAAAAAGAAAACCAAAATTCCTACTTAGCAGGGCACAAGTTTGATCACCTATAATAGGAAGTGATTGGTAGCAGTTGTAGTGACATAGGGTGGAACATTATTGCTGGAGCCTATCCCAGCACTCAAAGGGTGAAAAGTAGGGGGAAACCATGAATGAGTCACCAGTCCATCACAGGGCAAATATACTGATAAACACACTCATATACACACACACACACACACACACACACACACACACACACACACACACACACAAACACCTAGGGTGCAATAAGGCAATCCCCCTGATGTGCATGTTTTTGTACTGTGGAAGGAAACACCTAGAGGAAACCAAAGGGGAAACCATGTAAACTCCAAACAGAAAAAACCCAGGCCATCCCGCCTTTCAGTTGATCCAAGGACATCCATGCTGTGAGGTGTCTTTTTTCTCAATTTCATATGAATTATATTAATACTGCAACTTGTTTTCTAATAAAATTGAATAGTCATGCTTTAGGTTTCATCATATCTTATACTTTGCACCAACATTTAAAACCACACAAAAAATATTTGTTTTTATATTTGATGAAAGGGGCAGCGGTGGCCTAGTGGTTAGGGCGTTGGCCGGAGGATCGGGTGTTCGAACCCCTTCTCAATAGGTTGCCCTGAGGTACCCTTGAGCAAGGTGCCGTTCCCGTCCTGCTCCTCCCTGCGATGGGCTGGCGACCTGTCCAGGGTACGTCCCCCGTTCTCGCCCTGTGTGCGCTGGGTTGGACGCCAGCACCCCCCCGCGACCCAGTTTGGGACAAGCGGCAGATAATGGATGGATGGATGGATATTTGATGAATATACATTCACACAAATGCATCAGTAAAACAATCTTTTTTAAAATGCTATCATTCATGACTGTGAATGCATCTAGATGGAGGGTGAGTGAAAGTGAAACTAGGAACATTTAATCAGCTAAACTATCATTAAAAACTGGCCACTTTCTATTTTTTGTTGAAAGTCCTGGTGTTGCTCTCTGAATCGACAATGATGCAGTGTTGTGACAGGACAGCAGGCTCAGCAAGGTCCTCAGTCCACTCTATAGCTCCAAACAGGACAGCCAGCTCTCAAGTTTTTAAAATGAATTATGGATGAACCTGAGCACAGAATACTAAAGCAGTGTCTTGATATAACTTTATATTCATACAGTGACAATAAGCTATGGCTCTGAGACAGCAATTCAGAAGGACCTCTATAAAGTGAAGTGAAAGTGAATGTCATTGTGATCACAGCACACAGTGAACCACAATGAAATGCTTCCTCTGCAGTTAACCCATACACACAGTGGAGCAGTAGCCAGAAATACATCTAGCACCCAGGAAGCAGTGTTGGGGACAGTACCTTGCTAAAGGGTACCTCAGGGTAACTGGTCCAGGGTTCAAACTGAAACCTTTGGATCATGGGGCTTAGTCCGTAACCACAAGGCCATCACTAGGCCAGCCACAGACCTGCCTATGACTGCTTTGAACTCTGTATGAGAGGTCCAAAGTATATGTTATTAAAACCTTCTCATTCCAGATGATAACCTGGAACATCCCTGCGGTCAAAGCTGTGTGTTGGCCTGGTTTATTTCACATCCCTCCGTGAAACTTAACATGTAATAAAATTATTCTCTTGTTTAGGATGACGTCATAGATAGGAACAGTAAATGATAACATGATTCATCACAGCAGACCACCTTCTTTCATTGCTCCATGATGCTCATGTGCCCTTTATAGGTGCTTTCAATGATGAACAGGGATCAGCCATATGTCTGTGGCTGCGCGATGCAGTCGGTCACCTTCCTATCATCACCAGATTTAACTTTTTCATCAATTTGTGCTACAATAGCTCTTCTATTCCGCCTAATATACTTCCCGCCAGATGCCATTGCAGCAGTAATGTTAACCACTTTACCAGACACTGTTTTTCATTTTGTGGATGATTGGAATACACATTCTCATTCCATTCATTTTTGAAGCCTCACAGCTCTTGCAGTTCACATGAATATTTATAGTATGTAAACAAAACCCTAACAATGTGAACAGGCCCATAACGCAGGAATGGATGTTTATTGAGCCTTATTCATATCATCTTTGATTAGTGCTATTACTGAAGCAATTTAAGAATCTAAAGAAGTTTTCGGAGGTCAGCATAAAAAACAAGCAGCCATGCATTAATTACTATCTGTTTGAAAAGAAAGAAAGCTAGCATAGGATCTGAGCCCATCAGGAACCTTCAGCCCAGCCTCATTCCAAATCCCTGTTTTTTATATTTAGCGATTGCATCTTTAGAAAGAAACTTTATCAACCCAAGGAAATTGTTAGGTTCCTGCCATGGAATGCTGAGGATGTTTTTCCGCCCTGTGAATACTGGGATAGGCTCCAGCTTAGGAAAAGCGGCTCAGATAATAGATCAATCAATTGTTCTGCTGCAGTACAGTCATGCATGGGTAAGGGCTCTACAATTTGCAGAATGATGTTCATGTGTATACAGAACTGATGAGTATTGCATGTGTGGCAAAGAAATATAAACAAATAAATCTACTTAATCATGCTTATAAAATACAAAAAGGAATGCATCATGAATGGACTGCTTGTGTCAAGGTTTAACACCAAATGTAAATGTGATGCTCAGTTCTGACAAAAGAGGATGCCTGTCTAACATCCTCTGAAATAGTGGCCTTTAAGAGGCAGATAACAAGGGATGTTCAGCCTTTAGTGTTAATTTCATGCTGCTTCATTCTATTTTCATGCAAGTGGTGCTGGAAGTCAAATGTCATATCAGCTATGACAGTTGATAAGTAAAATCTGTTCTACAAAGTTACCATGGTCTAAAGCAATGTCTTGTGAATAAGCTGACTCTGTTTTATCTTTAGTACTAATTTTTCACATTTGAAGGCTCTTTAAAAACAAAAGATGTTAAATATTATTAAGCCCATTAAAATTATGAGATGATATTAATTCAATTAAACTGCAGGACTGTGATTCTTCTTCTTTTTCTTTCGGGTGCTCCTGTTTAGGGGTCGCCACAGCGGATCATCTGTTTCCATTTCTTTCGGTCCTCTGCATCTTCTTGCTTCAAACCGACCACCTGCATGTCCTCTCTCACCACGTCCATAAACCTCCTCTTTGGTCTTCCTCTTTTCCTCTTTTCTTGTCTGGTAGCTCCATCTTCAACATCCTCCTCCAAATATAATTCTCGTCTCTCCTCTGTACATGTCCAAACCTATGCAGCCTTGCTTCTCTAACCTTGTCTCCAAAGCATCTAACCTGAGCTGTCCCTCTAATGTACTCATTTCCAATCCTGTCCAGGACTGTGATTCAGAAACACATTTCTCTGGACCAGTGTATAACTGCAGTTTAATGGCAAATATAAAATATAACATTACAAACATATTGTACTGCTTAACGTCTGTCATAATATCAGGATGGATTTGTGATGAAATGTCACTGAAATGGTATTCAGGAGTAATGAGATAGAACATCTATTTCCACTGAAAATATACAAATGTAAACTATATCCCACTGGAGTGCTTCAGACAAATAAACCCTCTGTGAACCAGATTTTCAGGAAAATGATTAGAGAAGGAGTAACAGGTGGTCTACAAGTCTTTAGACCTGCTGTAGCAGCTTTATTTCAGTGGTTAATCCACGATGTTCAAAACAAGACCCACACTTATGTTTCTGAATATTTACATTATAACCAGGAGACACCTGAAGCCCAGGGTGATCTGTAGTGAATTAACACATCTTTATTCAAGTGTTAAAATTAGTACACTATTAAAATGCTTCTTCAGTGTTTCTTGTCCCAGTTATGATCAGAAAAAATAAATATTTTATTTTACATAAGAGGTATGTAATAACCATTCAATTGTTATATGTCATCTGAACTCTGCCTCTTTGTAATTTTAACAAAGATGCCATTCTTGGGTCCCAGGGTGGTATTTGACTTTAATTCGAGAGGAATCTGAAAAAAGCAAAAGTAACATGCATATCAGAGCACTTTAACTCCCAATGAAGACTTTTTCTATGTGGGTTAGAGTGTTATTGCAAATTTGTTTTTTGGATTCTGTTAAAACTTACAGCTTTCTAGGGTATAAGCCTCATACCTTAGTTTCCTCACAAGCCACTATATTAAATTTCTTGAAGATGTTGACCAATGCCATCTTAATCTCCAGCTGGGCGAGTCTCATGCCCACACAGCTGCGAGGCCCTGCTCCAAATGGCAAATAGACAAAAGGGTGACGAGTGGCCTTGGCTTCAGGGGTGAACCTAAGACAGCAGAGAGGAGATATCAGCCTGCTGCCAGTAATACAGCTAGGGCACAGGTGGTCAGATACAGATTTGTTTAGCTAGGTTTTTAGAAAATCTTAAAACAGATTCAAAAGCTATCATTCATGAACTGATTCAAAGAATTGTGGCTTAATTCAGTTTTGTCCATTTTGTTGCTTAAGCTTTGTTTATGGAGCTGCCTACATCCTACCTTTCTGGAAGGAATTTTTCTGGCTCAGGCCAGTACTGTGGATCGTTGTGCAGGAAGATGGCTGGAATCTCCAGAGTAGCTCCTTTAGGTAAAAACTGCCCATTCACCACACAGTCCTGTTCAACATCTCGTGCAAACCTATAAAAAATAAGAAGAGCATCATGAGATCACAAATAACCTTTACAGAACACAAGAGTATGCTCAATTGTTTTTTCCAAAACTGTTGCTGTGTGAGGTTGCTGGGTGATCCATGTTTGATTTGAACCAACTTTCAATCATAACTTGCAGGAACTGAGACTTCATTAATTCGTACCTGAATCCAGGAGGGTACAACCTCAGAGCCTCACATACCACCATGTCCAAATATTTCAGCTCCTGAACATTCATGTAATCAGCTGACCCCTACAGGAAACAGTGGGAAGAGGAAATTACTTTAAAAAGGGCAGAATACAGCATTTGCTTTATGGATTTCTTCAGGCCTTGACCATTTGAATAAGGATCCATTTGACAGCATTAAGCCACACTGCCCATAATGATAATGTGTGCAATGTGGTATTTGGGCTAAAAAAGCAAGAAAAATCTGAATGTGGTAAATTACAATTGTGATTATTTTTGTTTTGCTTGTTTCTCCATATATGAAATTAAGCAAAATACAAATACATAAAATGAAGATTTTGATCCTATTAACATTTTCCTTTGTTTTAAATATAGTACAGTGGTAAGAAGAATTTCCAGCAGGGGGCAATATTGCAGCATAGTTCAAAGTCCCTTTTGTAAGAAAGGTCATTGCATGTAAATTCCTCATTGAGATGGACCTCATCAGTTCATCAAATCATAATAGTTTTTTTTATTCAGAGGGTATAACAGGATCTAATCACTGCCAGAGTAACTGACTTTAAAATCCAATAGCAAACATATTTTTACGGTTAGCCCAATCTTGGCTGTGTATTATTAAACATCATTTTTAAAAAGCAAATGGTAATCCTGGGAGTGTGTGTGTGCAGTGAATAGATACAGCAGTGCATATAGGAGTACATATAGGACTCAATCAGTGCACAGCTTTACGAATAAGAAGGTCAGGGACTAACTGTGAACCCCTCCAGTCTTCCCCCACACTCTCCCTCATCAGTGTCTGGCTGACAGAGCATGTGGGTATAATAAATGGCTGGTCAGGCTGAAATCACTCCGCTCACCCACTGGAGGCAGCAGCCGTGGGGGTAAAGGAACACATTGGGTGAGGGAGTCTGCCACACTAGACACAACCTCCACCACACACCCTCATCATCTGGCTTTGCTGTCACTTCTTGTTGGCAACTGCACTGATTCCAGAACAGAGTGACATGTCCTTAATGAAAGGCTCGGTGCAAACCCTGTGAGGACAGAGGTACGCAGTGTGTAAGATGCACTTTTCAATAACACACTCAACAACTGCCACTCTGGGACCCTGTGGAGAAAAAGTTGCTTTGAGGGCAATCTGAGAAAAGACAAGACTAGTATGAACCCTGTCAATAACCTAGCATACCCTAGCATCATCCCTGACCTATCTTGTCATCTAAAATCAATCATCCCTAGGCCATGTCCATAAAACAAACATGCACTCTTTAAAGGGAACAATCTAGGTAATTGTGAGACATATATGGCTCTCCTCTGGCCACTGCTTTTCATGAAGGACTTCCAAGTGTTTCAAGACCATAACACTTAATAACCAACCAGTGTCCTTTGTCCTTCATATTTGCATTTTTTTTCTCTTTCTCTCACTCTCTCTCTCTCTCACACACACACACACACATACAAAGCGCTTGATTATCTCAAGCCCTATGAAACATGATTTTATGATGCAAATACAAGGTCTCTTTTAAATGAACTTAAAACATGGATCACTGAAAATGTTAAATATATTACATGTAATATTATTTTATTCATTTACACTGTTGACACCTGCCAAAGGATGGGATATTTTAGGCAGTAAGTGAACAGTTAGTTCTTGAAGTTGATGAGTTGAAAGCAGGGACAACGGGCAAACGTAAGGACCTGAGAAACTATGACATGGACCAAAAAGCAAAAACTGAGCATCTCTAAAACCACAGGTCTGATCTTATGGTCCTGATATGAAGTGGTCCAATGTGGTCCAAAAGAGGATGTTACCAGTTACCAGTGGAAGAGTCATAGGCACCCAGCTTTCACTGTTGCATGTGGGGAGAGAAGGATAGCCTGTCTCTGATGCCCCAGAAAAGCAACAAATTGTCTTTTTCAAATTGACTGTCAGAGCTCATGCTGATGCCTGTCCACCACTGAAGATGGCTACAAGAGAGCAAGAGGGCATAAAAAATGGACAGCCCGGGGAGAGTGTGTGTGCGTGTGCGTGCATGTTGCTTATCCTGGACTAGAACTGGGAAGAAGAGCAGATGGAGGGGCAAAGAAGCCTGATAAACATTGGATCTTGGCATTTATGTGAATGGTGTTTTGACATTTACCACCTACCTAAACATTGTTGCAGATTAAGAACAGCATTCCATAATGTCAGGGGCCTCTTTCAAGCAGGATAAACACCCTACCAAACAGCAAAAACTGATCAAGAGTGTTTGAAGCTGAAACATGAAACTGTTAACTTGACAAATTTCCCAGATCTTAATCCAGAAGAACATCTGCGATATGACATGTCTTGTCCATAAACGTCCCTTTGCAACTTACAGGACTTAACGAATCAGCTAATAATGTTGTTATGCCCAATACCTGAGGACAATGTTAGAGGACTTGTGAAGGCCATGGCATGATGAGTCAGATCTTTTTAGGTAGCATGAGTGGAGCCTACAAGCTATTAGGCACTGGTTTTAAAGTAATGGCTGATCAGTGAAAACCATAGTATTGAAGAAGAATTAAATTTCAAACACTTAAGTTAAGTAACATATGTAGGCAATGTATCTAATATTTATCATGAAAATGTCACACATCTTTTAAACAAGCTAAACCATCTGCCACTGCTGTAGGACACTTAGCAAAATGGTTAAACGGCAAATGTCTATAAAAATGCTTGAATAATTCCACCCCTTTAACAACCAAACCATGAAAGATATTACAATATACCTTCATTTGTTATTGTACCTGTAATGCAAATACTATATGTGCTCTGACCTGTTTAAAATGAGCCTTTTCAAAGCTCCCTAAGTGACATTGAGCTTGTGCACATGTGGACTACACAAATCCAAACAGAAAACACACTGAATGACATCCGGCTATATCCACGGCACACAGGGCAGAGAGGGAATATTTCTGGTCTAATAAGTGTGCTGGGCCCTGTTTGGAATTACATCTCTGCCCAGCGTGAAGCCACACTAGAATAACAGAAGTTTGTGGACCGGCACTAAGCTGGTAATGGAGGGCCCAGTGAGGCCGGGTGGGGGGGTTACCCATTACTGAGCTACTGCCCCTGAGAGGGCCAGAGGACCTTGATCAAGAAAGCAGAGCTTGAAAAAGTTTCTTGAGTTGATTAAACCTTACCTTTACAGTAACACATGTACTCAAAGCATTAAGTCAATAATATAAATATACTGCACATATGCAAAGCATCATGCTGATTATGAACTCTCAACAGGCCACCAGTATTGGGGTGGGGATGAGATCATATTTCTGCAATGGTACAGTTCAAGAGACTTTGCTTCATTCTCCACTTTTAGCAGTTGCACTATAGGAGCATAATTAGAATTGAAAAAAAACTCCACTTCTGCATAAATGAAGCAGATACTGTTTAATAAAAATCATACTGCTTGTATCTGTAAGAAAGTCACAAACTGTACTTTTCAGTATCACTAAGTGATACAGAAACAGTGAAATTAAACATATTTAAACAGCAAACCTCCAGTGTGGTCTTTTTCAAAAGCTCTAACATGCAATCACTAAGACAAAAGGCTTCACCAGTACAGCACAAAACCTCAACAAAAGAAGCTGTGACCTAAAAATAGTGCCTGGATATTGCATTCAAATTTATTGCTAAGGGAAAAAAGGGCCTTGCTATGTTCAAAGAAGCACCCGGCAAAAATAGCTCATTTTCCTTGCATATTTCTGAGCCCCTTGGTATTAATATCAGCCTCTTTTCAGCAAATGAGATTCATTTTGCCTGCGTGTGAGGCATAAGCTGAGCTTAGAGCAGAGGCCCTTATCACCAGTCTGGCTCCTCACGTCTGTGTGCCATTCTTATTTATGTCTTTCCATTCATTCACATCAGGACCCACTGGGAACAACAGACAAACAAATGATTTCTCTTTACATTTTGGGGTTGTAACCCTCTGTTATGGCAAGCGTGTGAGACAGTTTGCATGTGTATTTGTGTGCATAAGCAATGTGTCTGTTTCTTTTTTTTTTTGTCACACTGAATGACCATAGCATATTTTGCATTAAACCTTTATTCCCTATTGCATTTCCACACCACCAGCCCTGGCTGTTTATACTGGATTCCCACATTTAAATACTGGCCCCTGAGTGTTATTGAGAATTGTGCATTAGATACAGAAATGCCAGGCAGCTAACAGGGCTCTTTCCTTATCTTTTCCATGCCACAGGGTTTCCATAGAAACTGTTATTTATGGTTATTGATAGTGATGGAGGCATACATGTTCAAACAAGACATGCCTCAAGGGTGCTGTTAATGCACAAATGCAGTTAGTGTCAGTGCGCATTGTCTTCCAACAGCATGGTAAGCAGCAAGGCTTTCTCTCTTTCTGTGACTCGAGACTGGCTGCATCACATTTCTGTGTGACTTCACATGGCCAAAATCATTCTGAGACAAATGAATGTTTTTAAATGACTCAAACGAATAAATGCAGCGAGAGACTACAACCCAGTGAGACTGGACAAAAAAGGACTGTTTCTGCTGACACTAGGGACATTCTTTCACTCCAGAACAATACAATCAGATGTATGACTCAATAAATACTTCCATCACACAAAAGTCAGACACTATGAGATGTATGCCCCTGGCTCCTTTTACTCTCCTCAGCCTGATCAGTTCCATGGCCAAATGGTTAATTAGGGAGGTTAATTGCAAGGAGTGTTACAGCCATTGACTGTGCTCTTATCAACTGGAGACAGGCCTGGACTACAGAATGACAGCTAGCTGGATGACTGATATAGTCCTGGCCCAGGCTCAAACCATAGAAGACAAAAAACAATGGGACAATTACTCACAAACAGCTAATTAAAATCACCTGGCTGGAAAATCAATGTTCTGTCTTGGTCTCAAGTGGTGACAGAATGGTGCTCGTGCCAATTCACACTTTAAGTGTGTAATGGGAAAATGACAGGTGGGTGGTAATAAAAGTATTTGACTTCCAGGTAAGAAAAATCCAACCGTATGTCTTTTCAACTCTACTTAGCTCCTCAACTTTTCTCAGCAAGGCTTCCCTCTGGCCAATCACTTTAACAATGTTTTATCGGAAGAAATGCTTTAAAACACTTCTCTTTTTCTTCGTTTTGAGTGTGGCTTCTTCATAATTAAAAATAGCTTTTAGAAAATCAGAAAAATGTGGAGTTCTCTTTTTTCAGGAAAGCAGGAAAAGCTGCAGAGTCTGCAAGTAGAGAGCACTTGTATTCATGTTGGAGCATGTCCAAAAGCACAACATGGTATATACAAACTGGGAGAACACATTTGTGCACTTCTGAGGGCCAAAGAAGAAAATTAAACAGTTAAATGCAGAGTTAATATAAGAGTAAATTAAGTGAGCATGAAATGCATTGCTAAAGTTTCTGCAACCTAAAGAGTTTGAGATATATAGAGCAGTGTGAGGAAGAAAGAGCTCAAGTTACAAAGCATTATGTAGGAGATCAATAGAGCACATCTATTGCAATACTTTTCACACTCCTGAGCCTGGAGAGCACTTTGTCAGATAGGGATTAAAGGGCAGACCTACAACATCTTTTCAGAACAAAAATTACCATTTCAATCACACTGAGAGGCAGCACAGTTGATACAATTTGCACACACACACACACACACACACACACACACACACACACACACACACACACAAGCACACACACACACACACACACAAACACACACACACACACACACACACCTGCAAAGACAGTGCGAGGAAGTGGTTGCGCTGCACAAAAAGTGCTTTTCATTTGCACAGCTTATGACTCCGGGATCACCCTCATGCATGAGAAAGCAAAGCAAAGCTTGGGCTTTCTGAAACACGGGAGGGTAAAGCAAACAATAACAAAGACATACAGGATGGACACAAATCTAACACGTTTTAGCAATAACACTTCCAACAGTTCCAGGAATTTCACGGGCAAATGAACCCGGAGAGGCTTTTTGTCTCTTTTAAAATGTATTATTTCAAGCCCTGTCATATTAAATGGTTTGCACTGCTCTGGTTTGTTTCAGCTGAATGTTTATAGAAGGTTTAAAGAGGTTTACAGTGAAATGACTGAACTTTGGGATTGGTGGGGAGGATCACCTCTCAATTTTATTCCCATGCTCCTCTCCATGTACACTCTCATCCGCTGAAATCCATCAGGAATGTTTCCATCATGGCCGAGCCGTTGGTAAAGCCGTGAACTCTAAGCCTGACTCTACCCATGTGTCTGAGTCTCATTATAATCTTCACATGGCCCCTGATAGAGCCATTAAAGCAGCCAGCGCAGGCTCTGTATTCAGCACTTACTGCTACTCTGAGCACCTTTTATTCAATTTAGCTTGATGTGCTGGAGAATAGTGCCGTAATGGACATTCAAATGACAGGTCATAAGGCTCCCTGCAGTGAAAGCAATTATGTAGGTTTTGCCATAATGATAATAACATGGTGCTGGTGAGCACTGTGAAAATGCCTATTACAGTCAATGCAACTTCATGCTGGACCACTAACATTTGCCAGCCTTCTATTAAGATGGACTAACTTTATTTAGCACACACACACACACACACACACACACACACATACAAAATAACATTAAAGAGCTGTTATTAGCACCATGGAAACTCTATGTATAACTTACTGGTGGTAAGCAATAAGCAGTAAGGTATTCTAGATGTGAACAAAATCTTAAATCTGAACCATGTACCAGTCAGTGACATTTGTCATTGTGAAACAAAAGATAGCACCCAGTGAACCACAACAAAAGGCATTCTTTGCCTTTAACTCATACACAAACCATGCAGCAGGGGGCAGCTCTATCCAGCGCCTGGGGGGCAGTGATGGGGACAGTACCTTGCTCAAGGGTACCTCAGGGCAACTCTGGAAGCAGTAGAGAGGGTTTGTGTAAGGGCAATGTTGTGCTCAGAAATGTTGTGTCCTGCCATTCATGTCACTTACCTAAACCTCATTGCCAACCAAGCTCTGTAATACTCTCTAAAGAAGTGTTTTCTTTCAATAGGACAATGTGCTCTGCCACTAAATGTGTTCAGGCATATTTTGAGTAAAAAATGTTGACTTGTGCTCCAAATTTCCCTGCTCTCTGTCTGATATAGTATCTGTGGGATGTGCTAAATAAATGTAATTTGTGTTTTAAGAAGCTTAATGAAGAAAAACAAATTAACTTTACACAAGAATGAATAACATTCTTAATTTTCAATTCAGGTTAGCATAAATAGATACTTATTAAAGTAATTTATGAGCATGTCTATTGTCAAAATTTTGCAAATGGTAGATTGATTCTAAATGTCGTAAAAAATGAAAAATTGATTAGCAAAGTTGACTTCCGACAGTGATAATTCACTGTAATGTTTCGTTGTAATGTTTGGAAAGCTGTTCCTCAATTAGAAGGTGTAAACCTCTTCCTTAATTAGATTCCCTCCACACTGAATAATGAAATGACACAGAAAATAACCATTTCTCTTAGCATGGGCCATTAATATGAACATTAGACCCATTCCATTCAATTTGTGAGCTTTGTGTTTATGTGTGAAAAAATGTTGATAGTCAACAAACGGAACTGCACAGAGACACATATGCACATGTACATATACTCCCACAATCAGCGCGAACTGCAAAGAAAACCGTATGTTTACATATTATCTTGCATCTGTCCTGTTAAAACACAACAGCCCTGCAGAAAAGGCACAGGCAGGTAAATAATGCAGCACATTTTCAGAGGCAAAATACAAAGGCCACCACTGACACAGCAGCAGCAAAAAAAGGCTAATTTACATACCCCCCTGGAAGCTGAGCAAAGGGGGTGGAGTAACAATGGCTGGTGTCTGACAGCTGTTGACGCTCGAGACACATCACTCAGGGAGGCATGGCTGAATTATAGAGGGCTTGTTTATGGAAGTTTAAGTTACAGGAGCGTCCTGTCCCTGGGGCGCTAACATTTTCATGGGGCCTTCCACTGTGGCAGCAGCATTTTGATGTCTCCATCTGCTCCAGTCCATTACTGAAGCCAAGGAAACTGAAATGTGCAGAGAACAAACACTAAATAACAAACAAGGGAGTCATATTTGTCATCTTCCAATATCAACATTGCAACAGAAAATCTAATGCAAGTGCTCTAAAGAAATCTCGGGCTATCTCAGACAAAAGGCCGTTTTTATAATGAAGTCTAGGGTCAGGTATCCTTGCCAGGAGCTTAGAGCAGTGATCTGTGGCTTTGCGTAAAGACGTGTCTTGAAGTGAAACAGTAAGCAAAGGCACTGTGGAAGTGGAGAGAGGTAAAATAATCAAACACAGATGAATGCAGTCTTTGGTTTGGGCCAGACAATGCCTCTAAGCCACAATGCGCTGTAGAGGGATGTGCCATTTGCCACCAAAGGACTCACTGCAAAGTAAACTGAGCAAATGTAAAATAAAAGTACTATGCAAAACACTGCCTTTTTGCATATGCTTACTGCATAATAATTAAAGTATAATAGCTGTACATATACCGTATTAGTTTTTTAACAAAACCGAACAAAGTAAGAGATGGAAGGTGAGGTAATTGTTAACGCTTGTAATTTTACAACCTTTCAAAAAAAAACAGTACAGACATTGTTCACACAGCCAGAGCAGACTTCTGTAAACGTCTAGTGTGTTCATCTGCTAATTAGCATTGCTGCTTTGAGCGGATATAATACTAAACTGCAAAGTGATTATCTCCAAAGCGTGCAAAGGCCAAAACTGTGCAAGCATAATAATACTAAAAAAAAATACTGCACTCCAACTCTAAATCAAGCAAACTATAATGCAATAGCAATTACACACTCTCAGATATTAACCACTCAAATATTTTTGCAAGCATTGACAAGTTACAGGCTTTCAAACATTCTGGCAAACATATCTGCTTCTTCATTAATTCTTTGACATTAGCAAACCTAACTAAATCATATCACTAGTGTAAATATATAACTTATATATATATATATATATACACACACACACACTGCCTTGCAAAACTATTCACCCCCCCCTTGGCTTTTTACATTCCAACCTGTAATTTAAACGTTTTTTACTCTGATTTTATGTGATGGATCTGCACAAAATAGTCTAAGTTGGTGAAGTGAAATGAGAAAAAAAAAATCTAAAAAATAAAAAAAATAATTTTAATAGTTTTTAAAAATTGCCATGAAGCCCCTTAAGAGTCCCGGTGCAACCAATTATCTTCAAAAGTCACATAATTAGTGAAATTAAGTCCACCTGTGTGCAATTTAAGTGTCACATGATTTGCCAGTATAAACACACCTTCTCTGAAAGGCCCTAGAGGCTAAGCAAGAGGCATCACACCATGAAGACCAAGGAGCTCCAAACAAGTCAGGGACAAAGTTGTTGAGAAGTACAAGTCAGGGTTGGGTTATAAAAAATTATCCAAATCTTTGATGATCGCCCAGAGCACCATCAAATCCATCATCTTCAAATGGAAAGAACATGATACCACATCAAACCTACCAAGAGAGGGCCACCCACCAACACTCACTGACCGGGCAAGGAGGGCATTAATCAGAGGGGCAGCACAGAGACCAAAGGTAACCCTGAAGGAGTTGCAGAGTTCCACAGCAGAGATTGGAGAATCTGTCCATAGGACAATAATAAGCCGTAAACTCCATAGAGCTGGGCTTTATGGAAGAGTGGCCAGAAAAAAGCCATTACCTAATATGTAATATAATGTATGGAGACTCCCAAAATGTATGGAGGAAGGTGCTCTGGTCAGATGAAACTAGAACTTTTCGGGCACCAAGGAAAATGCTATGTGTGGCGCAAAACCAACACAACCCATCACCCCAAGAACACCATCGCCACAGTGAAACATGGTGGTGGAACCATCATGCTGTGGAGATGTTTTTCAGCAGCAGGTACTGGGAAACTGGTCTGAGTCAAGGGACAGATGGATGGTGCTAAGTACAGGGATATTCTTGAGGAAAACCTGTGTCAGTCTGCCTATGATTTGAGGCTGGGATGGAGGTTCACCTGCCAGCAGGACAATGACCCGAAGCATACTGCTAAAACAACACCCGAGTGGTTTAAGGGGAAACGTTTAAATGTGTTGGAATGGCCTAGTCAAAGTCCAGACCTCAATCCAATTGAGAATCTATGCTCAGACTTGAAGATTGCAGTTAAAACCATCCAATATGAAGGAGCTGGAGCAGTTTTGCCTTGAGGAATGGGCAAAAATCCCAGTGACAAGATGTGGCAAGCTCATAGAGACTTATCCAAAGTGACTTGCAGCTGTAACTGCCGCAAAAGGAGGCTCTATAAGTACTGACTATAGTGGGGTTATTTTGTCCTATTTGTTGTTTGTTTCACAATAATAATAAAAAAAATACATCTTCAAAGTTGTAGGCATGTTCTGTAAATGAAATGGTTCAAACTCTCAAACAATCCATTTTAATTCCAGGTTGTGAGGCAACAAAACATGAAAAATGCCAAGGGGGTGAATACTTTCGCAAGGCACTGTATATATTCACATATGCACATTCTCTTTCTGGAAATAGAGAAAAAATGAAACCATTCATTGACATATATTTAGTCAAAGGAAATAAAAAACATTCTCATTTTTACTAACGCGTACTGGCACTCCCGCATTTAGAGTATGAATGCTTTTTAGCAACATCACAGCAATGAGATTTCTCATGTAATTCCTGGAAATCGGAGAAAAGCCCTTCCAGATCCTGCAGTCTATGTTTTGGACTCTCCTCCTCAGCTCACTCTCAGTTTAGGACCAGGGATCCTTTGACCATATCAGAAGCCTAAACATGAATGAATGTTTTTGATTTACCATTCAGCTGTAAAATCCAACCATGAAGCAGTTTGAGTTTTTTGGCAGATTTTCATTTAAAAATCTATTGGTACCATGTATGTGATACCGTGTATCTTAACAAAATTCTAGGGCCTTTCGAGATGCATAATCATCCTGTTTAGAAACTCTCTGTATTTTTTTTGGAAACTTGGTGGCCTGGAAATGCAATTCTTAATCTTAATCTCTCATACTATATCAGGTAATTATCCACAGAGACATTTTTTTTTACCAAAAAACTATCAATATCTTCATTCTGCCTTTAAACAGACAGTGCAGTGAAAGAGAGAAGGAAACATAAAGGGAGAGAAGAGCTGAGAAGAGGAAGACAGAGTTACATAGTGAGAGAGAGTTTCCTCCTAGAACAGTGCTCTCAGCTCTCCGCCCGTCCTTCTGTCTTTCACTCTTTCTGGGGGACGCATCTCCATCTTGTCTGTGTCGTCTTTTCATCATAGCGTGACAAGCATTCCCAAGAACAGAAGAGAAAGCCTTTCCACACCAATGGGAAAACAAACACACTTTGTCTCTCTCTTTCTTTCTCTCTCTCTCTCTCTTTCACACTTCACACACACACACACACACACACACACACACACACACACACTGTCAGTGTTCTTCACCTGACTGCCAGCAATAGCCATGCATGTGACAGATTGAAAGCATAAAGTATAAAAAGTTTATACAGTGCTGTTCAAATCCTCTTTCATCTGTTTAAAATACAACAAAAAGGTCGCACACTATTTCATGGTGTGAATCAGTTCTTAACATTCAGTGCAATACCTTAATCTGCCCCAACTCTCTTTCTTTCTCTCTTTCAGATTTTCTTACCCTAAACCAATACTTCCATTACCCTTTGATGAGATGCATAGAGTTGGTTCGGTGTCTTTCTCCCACAGAGCTGCTGCTCTCCTAATCAAACAGTGTCCAGGCTTTGCTACACTGACCCCAGGGGTTCAGGACTCCTCACCCACCAGAGAGCTGGAGAGCCTTCATCTGAGTTAAAGCCCCAGAGCTCTCTCCTTCCCTCCCTTCCTCTGCTTCTCTCACTCTCGAGTCATCAAACGATTGGAATGGTTTTACAGAAAGAGCTGAATAAATTGAGATACTGGCCATTCGCAGTCATGTAGGTCCTATCATTAGAGATCATCGTAGCCTTATAGTAGAAAGAAAAATATTTTTGGAATGAAAAATTGTTAATTTGTTCTAAATGTAAACTGAACTGCTATTCAAAATGTATGTTCTTTCACTTATCATGAGATGGCTACACAACAGAAATGGCAGCTGATGTTTTCAAGTGATGTAAGAAAGGCCAAACTATAAGGAACTAAAATATTAATGAAAAATAAAATGAAATAATTTGTTACAAAATAAAACCAGCAATATATTTACATGTTCAATCTCCAAATTGATATTTTTTCAGGAAAGGTTTAGACTATTTCTATTGTTCCATTCACCATTAAATGTTCAAAACATAAGGACTGCTTAAAGGTGAGGACATGAGGACTGCTAATGTTAAAAACGATCAAACTTACTAAGTTATTTTGAGTAACTGTATTTAAAAATAATGAGTTGATGTCACAATATAAACAATCTATAACATGTCAAAGTTAAAAATGAAAGATGCTGAGACTTTCGTTGGGTGTGACAAGGATGGACAAGATTAGAAAGTGAAAGTGAAATAGTGAAAGTGACAACCCTTGTAATTGCGAGGTCACAGCACAGCAGACAGTGAACCACAACAAAATTGGACCTCTGCATTTAACCTATGCACACTCAAACACCGTGCAGCAGTGGGCAGCTATTGAAAGCACCCGGAGAGCAGTGACGGGGACGGCACCTTGCTCAAGGGTACCTCAGGGCAACCTATTGGGAAGGGGTTCGAACCCCAGATCCTCCAATCATGCGGCTAACGCCCTAACCACTAGGCCACCGCTGTCCCAAATGAATATATGAGAGGGACAGCTCAGGTTGGACATTTTGGAGACAAAGTTAGAGATGCAAAGTTGCCTTTGACATGTCCAGAGGAGGGATGAGGTGTATATTCTCATTTGTTTTAATGTTTAGTTATATATGTCTTATTTAAGACCTATCTATTACTATAAAAACAATTCAATTTCATGTTTACAGGCTATTTTTATTTCTACATATTTATCTATTTAATCTATTTCTATATAGCTGAGGATTCTTGGAATCAGTTCATATCATAAAACTATCCTGCTGCTGTTATTACACCTAAGACAACATTTGAAACTTTAAACTGAAACAATTTTATGGGTTCATTCATAATAAAACAGTGACACAGTGTAAAGGGTGGCTATCATTTTTAAACGCTGTCAGAAAACAAAACAAAAGAAATAAACTAAATTTTCACCTGAAGCTTAAAACAAGCAGATACAAATCTCATTTCTAAACTTACAGTGGAAGGCTGCAGGATTGTTCTGGAGAAGCTGCAAACCAAATAAGAGCAATACGTATGGAAACTGACAGCTCCGGTGCTGTGATTGGTGTGGAACCAAAGGCAGTGTTATTGAATTTAGTGGTGGAGATGCAGGGTCTTTATTCAGGCTTGAGTGATATGAGTAAGGGGAGATGAGCGAGGGAAAGAGCCCCCCGGGGGCTCAGCCTCACAGGCACAGCACCAATGAATTATTCACACGTAGGAAGGCCAGGCTACTCACTACTCTCTCACTCTCTCTCTCTCTCTCTCTCTCTCTCTCTCTCTTTCTCACTTTCTCTCTCTCTACTTAGTCCAATTCTCCCCACACCAACCCCCCAGGTGGCCACCCTTAGTTGCTGTCTTTGCTTCTTTCACCTCTTCGTTCTCTCAACTTTTCCACGGCTCCCAGCTTTTCTGTTTCACACCTCCCTCGGCTCCACTGTTTATGTCACGTATGCGTTTTCATTCTCTATGCTTTATGCATTTCTATCTCTATTTTTTCCTCTCCATCTCTTTGCCTCTGATGGAGTGTTCAACAGAGCTGTCATGCTCTCCTCTCTGTATATATTATTTTCTCTTTCTTTTCCTCTCTTTTTTCACCTTAAGCTCCATATTTTGCACCTCCTGTCAAATTGTTATATTCCTCTTTCTGTTTTTCTTTCACCCGCTCGCTGGGTGCTAAGAGGAGGTAATTCCCATCAATCAAAGGACTGATAGATAGCATTCATACTGATTACACATCCTGCTTGTTTATCTGTTTACTTACATCTTGCATTCTCTGATGTTCTGTGTCTTCTACATCTCCCCTTGATTCCACAGGACATGGAATAAGATGTCTTACAAACATTTATCAATGTTTGAGGGGGTCAGTGTTTTCTCATATTATTAGCAAAATACACATGAGGAGACTGTATTGACACACAGCAATGAATCTGAATTACATCTTAGTGATCAAACACAAATCCTGGAAACCATCATAAGGCTCAATATAACAGCCAATTCATATGCAAATGTGTGGTTATCCTTGATCAAATTACATGTTGATTTTTTAAAGTGAAAATAAAAACACATGCAGTTTATTTGCTGAACCCACTGGATTGGAAAGAAAATAAAACACAAAATGTAGAATTTTTTAGTTAAGTTTTGTATTTTTCTCATATGCTTCACTGATATATACGGTCATGTGAAAAAATGAAGAAATATGAAAGTCTGTGTGTTTTTGTAACATTCTTGGACATATGGATATTTAATCTCAATTTTAACAATACTGGGAAATTCAAGTAATATAACTAAACAAATAAAACTAAGAAAAGACTTTTCAAAATCTTCTGTAAAATGTCATTCTACAAAAATATTATTTCTGGTGAGGAATAGTACACCCCTACCTTTATTCCTCACATGTTAAAATGTTAAAATGGCTCAAATCACACACAGGTCTAGCACATCAGGTGCCCAGGATTAGAACATTGTTTTAAGTGAAAAAAGTGAAAGTGACAACCCTTGTCATTGCGAGGTCACGGCACAGCACACATGAACCACAACGAAATTGGACCTCTGCATTTAACCCATGCACACTCAAACCCGTGCAGCAGTGGGCAGCTATTGAAAGCGCCCGGGGAGCAGTGATGGGGACAGTACCTTGCTCAAGGGTACCTCAGGGCAACCTATTGGGAAGGGGTTTGAACCCCAGATCCTCCGATCATGCAGCTAACGCCCTAACCACTAGGCCACCGCTGCCCCTAAATCGCAGGTGAGTACGACACACGCTCACACACGCGCGCGCGTACAGCTGGAGGCTGTTAGAACATTTTGAAGGAGATTTGCCAATTTAAACCTCAGACATTTAGATTTTGGCCATCCAAGCAAGTTCACCCCAAGAGCAGACTGCATGATGTTAAAAGAAGCTCTAAAATGTCATCATGGGACCTACAGCAGGCTCTTGTGACTGTTGATGTGAAAGTGCCTCTACAATCAGAAAGAGACTGCACAACTTGCATGGGAGGTGTGCAAGGAAGAAAACTTTGCTCTCTAAGAGAAACAGCAAGGCCAGACTGAAGTTTGCCAGAGGGAATGTAGACAGGACTTCTGGAATAATGTTCTTTGGACAGAACATGGAGTCTCAAATTGAATTATTTGGACACCAGAAAAGAGGACATGTCTGGCGTCAGCCAAATACAACATCCCAGGAAAAGGACCTCATACCAGCTGTGAAGCATGGAGGTGGAAGTTTCATGGTTTGGAGATGCTTTGCTGCAGCAGGACCTGGCCGGGTCACCATCACTGATCCCACCATGAATTCTACTGTGTATCAGAGGGTGCTTGAGGAACATGTGAGACCATCTGTAAGAACATTAAAGCTGAAGCGGAACTGGACCACGTAACTCGACAATGACCCAAAACATACCAGTAAATCCACCAAGGACTGGCTGAAAACTAAGAAATGGAGAGTCCTGGAGTCAAAGCCCAGATCTTAATCCCATTGAGATGCTGTGCAGTGACTTAAAATGGGCTGTACATACAAGAAACCCCTCAACCTGTAGTTATTTCAGCCAAAGGGGGGGGACACTAGCGATTAGGGGTTAGGTTCCTAACCTTTTCCTCAGTTCAATACACATTTTTGTTGATATCTTTTGTTTATAGGATAAATCAAGGTCATTTTTGTTGTTTACCTGCAGTTGTATCACTTTCTTTTCCAGAGATAAATAAAAACAAGATTAGACATCGATATGAGAACATTTCTTAATAAAGAACTGGATATTTAATGGTGTGTCCTAATTTCATAGTGTAGTTGCTCAAATGGGGAACCAAAACTGTGCATTTTGTGTATGTGGTGTTATCTACAAAAATGAGTTCAAATGTTTTTCTTCAAATTACTGTACACGCAACCAGCATAATAGAATTTATCTCTGCAGTTTGACATAAAAAGCTCCGTTCAGTGTGGTCATTCTGATGGAGAGGCAGTATAGGATGGGTGGATTTCACCTGCTTTGAACAAAAGGCCAAGCAAAATTAGCCACTTTGAGACTCTTAGTCCTTTTCCATGAACATTTCCTCACAGACACTTGACTTGATCTTCCTGTTTTCCAAAGTAATCCTGCTCACCACACTTTACCCTCCCACAGCAGCCTTTTACCATCCTCTCCATACATTCTTTCTCAGATAGCAGGAGAGCAGGAGAGCTTGAAAATGTGTAATTTTGCTTTGTGGTTCACCCTCCCGCCCCCATCTCCCACCTCTGGCTGACTCATTAGATGATGCTTCGCTTCATCTGGCTCCGCTATTTATGCAGATAAAAAAGGCAAATTAATGACGAACCCCCTGGGGGACACACTGCATAGCCTGAGAAAAGAAAATGAGAGGCTAGACCAGTAGCCACATTGTGTGCAACCAGCCACACACCCCTTTAGGCAGTAAGGCATTTACATGTTTGCCACTTAAACCACCCAGTGTTAAAAATGCAGCCTGCTCGGAGACAGCTCGAGTCTGTGACAGTGCTAACTTGGAAAGGAAAGGCTCAGGGCTCTTTAGGTTTGGTGAAACAGAACAAGCCATATTTCTGTTTCTTTTCCAGAACCCATGCTTATGACAGTTGAACAACTATGATCAAATGCTTTTCATGCTTAACTCAGTAGCCAGTGTTAGCAATTGACTTTAAACGTTTAATTTTACTACTTCTCTTTTAGTTTTCACAAATTTATTTATTTACAGATGCATTATATTCGTCATGTTTTATTATTATCATTATTTTTATTTAATGATATATTTTTAAGATTGGGCACTGCAGCTGAAAGTAATTATTAAATGCATTTCAACATTTTTACTGTGAAGTTTTTGGATAATGTTAGAATTAAAATGTTGATTTTATTGTGAAAACATACTACAAAGAAAAGCTTTTTACAGAAACAGTTGTTGAGTTAAATAAGCTCTTTTTTTAAAGATTAGATTTAGAGAAGAGCTGGTTAAGAGCTGGTAAAGAGAACTCAAGTCAAATTGAAAAATGTACAAAAATCTAAATAAACTGGTTTTTGGGACCAAAATCTAAATGTAAATCTTCCATTATGCCCGTTTCAATTGTTTTTCATGCTGATTCTGATTCTTCATTTAGTCAATAACCAACTATTTTTTGATTGATAACCCTACGTTTAACACATGGTTTGGATCATCATTCAAAGAACACAATTGTGCAATAAGTAATAACAGTGAATGTTTTTAAGTGATTTCATAGCATCTGTGTTGTGGTACAAAGTCAAAGCTCTGTACTGCTGATCAGGAGACTGACATTTGAAAAGCTTTCAGTGTTGATGCATTCAGTTTGAGCACAGCAAGATGTGTCTACCAAATAAACTGAAAGGGCCTTTGCTTCTCACTGAGCTAAATTCAAGAGTGGTGCCAAGCACTGCAGCTCCAGTCGGGGGTAGACTGACCTTCATATCCACTGTATCCTGTCTCATGTCTCGTGGACTGATGCCCAGCTGCTCAATGTAAAGTCAGAGTGCATGGCTAGTGTGTGTGCACAATAGAAATGAGATGGAATTTTTTTAGTTTTAGGCTTAAGGATTACTCTGAAACACACTTCTGTAAGCACTCTATTATACTCCTAAAAATAATGTTTAATGCAGAAGATGATTTATAGAGGGTGGTTAAGTCTACCATAATTAATCACAAATTGTATCAGAGTTGAACTAGCACAAATGAATGCAGCTCTCGCAACTCCCATCTCATAGAAGAAAAAGTATTTATGTGGGATATAGATGTTTTCTATTAGAGATGAACAACGGCCAGAAAGCTTCAGACAGGGTTTACATTTCAAACATTCCCTGCTGCTTGAAAAAAACTAAAAAGAACCGGACATCCTGAGCAGGGCTAAATGGAGCATGTGAGTGTCAAAGGGAGCTAGTGAATAAGATGAAAGTGAAGAAAGGAACTCATTGAGATTGACTAGCCCTGCTGTTTGATCTGAGTGGCTGGCTGGCCTTGGCTGCAGGTATTAAGATTCAGGTGATGCAGGCTTGTGTTTAACAGGGCCGGGTTTATGTGTCGGCCATTACAATTGTGTTATGAGAAAAGAACATGATGGGGGAACAACTCCAGCCAGAATAGCAGGAGAGTGGCTAACAGAACAATTCTATTCAATACTGCTAAACGCAATCATTGTAAAACTCTCTATTCCCTCATTTTTGTTCACTAGCAAGGAGACATACTGCCCTCCCTCCCTCTCTTTTTAATCACAGATTTCATCAAAACCGCATTACGCAAAACCTCTGCCAGTGTTTTGTTTATCCAAAGCGCTGGCTTTGGAACATTAGACTGTAGGGTAACATGACCTCGGTGAAGATGACTGAAAATACACTTAAAAAAAAAAGCAATGTGGGTCAGCAAGAGCCGCCTTCATTCATTTAATACCAGACTTTAATATAGACCTGTTCTCTAACCCTGGTAGCTCATTCTGCTAACCCCCCACCCTCATCATCCTCACTCAGAGCTAACCAAAGATTGCAGAACTCATCCCTTACCATTCCCTATTTTTCATTACATACACAAACACATAAGCCCAAGATATGCAACTTCTACTGCAAAACCCTGTGCTATATTTGAGTGGGTCTCTGGCTCGAGTGCATGGATGGAAACAGGCAGAATCCATGTCATATCTCAGCAGACAGACATAGTGTACCCACACTGCTGAAGACACAAAGCCAAACATATCTTACTTTTACATTGCACTGGTAGCTCTAAATATTTTATTTGTTGCTCTGCCATGCAGTATTTGCCCTGGAGAAAGAGGACAATGGGTGGAAAAAGAGGATATAATGGAAGCAAAAAATCTAGCACTGGTCACACAAAAGCTGCAGTATGCAACAATACTACCACTCAAAGTACCACACACTGTAAAAGAGTGATACAAATCAGCTCCAAATGCCACCTCCTTTTAGAAATGCAGCTTCTTATCTGTAGTCCTTGAATCAATAAAGAGTAGAAAACAGCTTGAGCGGATTAGGAAGAAAACTGCCAAATTAGAGATGATACTGGCCCTCCTTATGCCAGGATGAACAAAACAACAATTCTATGAAGAAAACAATCATCTTTGAAACAACTGAGGGGAAATAAGTAAGGCGACAGCCAGTGAAACAAAGGATGAGTGCAATCAGAGTATTCATGAACAAACCGTTATTAACCCTAAAGATCCAAATAGAATATTCTGAATAAATATTATTCATTTGGCAACCTGTTATATTATTATATGTTATAATTTAAATTAAATGTAAAATTTCAATTATATTTCATATTTACATTTTAAATGGAGAGGAAAGAGGGTTTCTTAAAAACATTTCATTTCATGTCTTTGACAAAATACTTTTGCCTCAGATTTATGAATTATCTTGCTTTTTACTGTAATCAAGTATAAATGACTATTGTTATTCTGTAACTGCTATATTTTGCTTTACGTTTTGCTGTGCTTGAAGTCAATCAAAAGGATTTCAGGATGAGATTAATTGTTTTGTCCTCTGATATCCACCATTTCTTTATATTGTCAAGAAAGTGGGCATCAGATTGTTTTCAGCTGTTCTAAAACGATAAAGACAATAATGTTAATTATAATTTGTGTCTCTCACTCACATGCCTAGTGTAGAAGTCATCCACCTCTCTCTGCAGCTTATCCTGGCAGTCGGGGTGGATGGCCAGAAGGTAGCAAGCAAATGCTAGAGTGTTACTGCTGGTCTCGTAGCCAGCTAGAAGGAAGAGGAAGGCTTGGCCCACGATCTCTTCCTCTGTCATCATCCTCCTCTGTTGGGGGCGTTTTTGGGACTCTGTGGAATGTACTGGGCCATTAGCCACCTCTTCGACAGCCTGGGGTGAGGCATCAGCCTGCTCATCTGCATGATTGACCACGTCAAAATGCTCCAGAGACAAGCACTCCTTACTGCTTCTTACATCCAGCATCAGCTGAAGGAAGTCCCGACGGCGCTGTACAGACCCCACAGGTCAAAGGTCAAGACAGAATAGGTTAAGTGAAAATATGCATGAATGAAGTCCATTTTTACATGAGTTCAAAGCTGTGCTCTACCTGATTGGGTGGTAGCTGATCTCTCTGTTTTATGATCTTCTGAATGCAGCTGACGAAAAAGGTGTTCATTTCTTTGCGGGATTTATTGGGTATCAAGCTGCTGAGGGGACCAATCAGGAATGGGAAGGCCACTAAAAGCAAGATTGACAGCCATGAGCCCCCCACATTTCATTATGTCATAAAAACAAGGACAAAAGCATGTTTAAACGAGACCTCTTTCTTCAGTCCCAACAGTAAATGCCTTTACACTGCCTTCATTACAGTCCAGTTCATATTATCATTTATGGAAGATCCCCATGAGATGTGATTTGGTCAGTTAATTCAAAAAGAATTCAATTAAAAAAGAAATAACTCATTTTTAGATAGGGCACCAAAGCTTTGGCTGAGAAGTGGGCATAATATAACAGTGTGACGTACTGAAGATGAACATGATGGGTCTGAAAAAGGTGAAGGAGAAGAACTTGGAGGCATGATGGACAAATGGGTCATCAGGGTCATTCTGAGAGTCCACCTGTGTGCCAAATGCCACGCTCGCAATCACGTCCATGGTAAAGCAGCCGAAACACCTGCAGAGTAACCATTACAATATATAGTAAGAAGGTATGATACCCCAATTCAGTGGGGTCTTTCCATTGAGTGGGGTCTTTCCATATGATTTCAAACATTAGATGAAAAGAAAAATATCAACTACAAACAAATTCATAATTTTAATGACAAAAATATTAAAACAAACCCTTTATATTTAAAACTCCTCAAAACAACCTCATGTGCCTTTATGTACCATCTCAAGTATCTCAGTGAAGAGCCACTGGCAACACCTGGCTTGAAAAGGTTCCACAAATGCTGAGCTCTTCAGAAACTGGTGAAAACTATTTATTTAAAATGCCCATTTTGAAAATACATTCATGCATATTATATACTAATTTCAAGCATTTACAGTACTGTGCAAAAGTTTTAGGCAGGTGTGAAAAAATGCTGTAAACAAAGAACGCTTTCAGAAATATAAATAATGATTGTTTATTTTTATCAATTTACAAAATGCAAAGTGAGCAAACAAAAGAAAAATCTAAATCAAATCAATATTTGGTGTTACTACCTTTTGCCTTCAAACCAGCATCAATTCTTCTAGGTACACTTGCACACAGTCAGGGATTTTGTAGGATTATAGTCGGTGTACGATCAACCAATTTTACCAAACAGGTGCTGATGATCATCAGTGTCACACGGAGGTTGAAACACAGTCATGTTTGGAACAACCTACCAGCCGAGTTCCTTCAAAAACTGTGTGCAAGTGTACCTAGAAGAACTGATGCTGTTTTGAAGGCAAAGGGTGGTCACACCAAATATTGATTTGATTTAGATTTCTCTTTTGTTCATTCACTGCATTTTGTTGATTGATGAAAATAAATGATTAACACTTCCATTTTTGAAAGCATTCTTTATTTACAGTATTTTTTCACACCTGCCTAAAACTTTTGCACAGTACTGTATATATAACGTCTAAAAGAAACATACATTTATAAAGGCGTCCAGAATATTGACTGACAAATGACTAAAAAAAGGTTTCCATGCAAGTAATTAACCAGCACACACATTCTTCCACACACACACACACACACACACACACACACACACACACACACACACACACACATACCTGTGAATGTCAAAGCTCTCACCAGACTCTGCATAAGCTTTCAGGTTATTCAGTAATGTTTCTGTGGCTGTATTGATCAGAGGGACCATCTGTGAAAATACATATTCAGACACAAGTATTAATAAACAGCAAGTCTTTTACACAACAGGCTATTTAATGCGGTATTTAAGCACAAATAACTTTAAATGTAAAATAAAGCTTACTTTCAAGCATAATGACAACTAAATAACAAAAGATGTTGACTCAAGTTTAAATGTGTGGAAAGCATAAGAACTGCATTGAGTGAATAAATCCCTTGCAAGAAGTGTGTGATTGGTATAAGGGAAGCTATAAAGTAATGAAACAATTAGATTTGTACTGGGAGGTCACTACCACGGCTAATTAAAACATTAACTTCTTGCTTTTCATACTTGAGGGTTCAGCAAGGCCGTGTGTGCAGTGAACTAAAAGCTGGTGTAGGGAAGGTTGGGCTGCCGATGACTCAGGGGGCGCAAGTCAGGTCACGTAACAGTGGACATGAGATCTGGCATGTTTCTAACCCCATCTCATGTCTCTCTTTCTCTCTCTGTCTCTCTCACTTCCCTCCAGATGCCCGTGACTGCAGCTGTGATAAGCCTCCATCTCATACCAGACCTGCCTATTGATCCTGCCTGCTCAGGAAGAGAGAGATGAGGGTGCAACAGGAAGGCAAAGAAGAATAAAAATGGAGAGGAAAATGCACACAGTGGTTCAAAGTAGAAAGAGTGAGTGTGCAGCCAAGTAAGAGATAGCAAGACAGACAAAATGGGATAGAGAGAGAGAGACAAAGGGAGAGAGTGAGAGAGACAAAGGGGGGGGGAGAGAGAGAGACAGAGAGAGAGAGAGAGAGAGAGAGAGAGAGAGAGAGAGACAAAGGGAGAGTGAGACAGAGAGAAAGCATAAGATAAGATGCTTTATAGGCTTTTGTGGGTCACTGAAGCATGACAGACTGACAAATCCAGACTGACCCCAGCCCACAGTCCAGACATACTAATACCCTGACCTTCAAACTGGTCCACTCTCAAACTGACCTTCACTTTTCCTGCCTGCTAGGAAGCTCCATTAGGAAACTGAGCAGATCAGCAGGTGTCAAAGTATTTAGGAGAAAACAGTTGAAAAGCTTTTATTCTCTTTTCGTCTATAAATGAAACGATCCTAATCTGAAAAGAGACTTTTAATAAGTTCCTGATACTGGCTTTAACAGTCTACAATCATTTTCCATTGAACACTATAGCTTTAAATGTTTGTAGTAGACTGAAAGCCCAATTGAATCTAACCAAATAATTAGCCTACAACATCAAAAATGACCTGAAACAATGAACAAGTTAAAGGAGGAAAATAAAACTTCCTCACTGTGACTGCCCTGATGCCATGTTGCTTAGGCATATGCAACACCTCTGGTCAAGTGATTTGTGGAAAAGATTTAAAAAATAAAACATTTCACTTATTTGGATGTCCACATCCTGTACAGAAAACTCTTTGAGATGTTTTAATTCAGTTACCCTGTATTTGCCGAGCTCCACAAATTGGTATGGAATTTGGAAAAAAAAAAAAGAAAAAATTAAGCCTTTATAAAACTTCTGATTATATTTACATTTATATGTCTGCTTTTTCAAATATGACAAACTCAGCTTATACATTCTAACACAAAATTTGGTGGAAAATGCCACATTTAGGTGTGTTTCCTATAGAGGGTGGGTGTACGTTTCACTGCAAAAAAAACAAGTCAACTGTATATGATCTGAATATGTGTATATGAAGAGCTCTATTGTTTAGGGGGAACATATAAATATAATACCGGTTATATTAATAGCTTCTTGTCTGTTTTTTTGCCCTTGTGTTTTGTACATATGAAGCAATTACAGTGACCTATGATTAAAAAAACCAGGGAAACAACTGATTTGTGCTTGCTAGTTCAGTTTTACATTACAAGGTGAGTGTGTGTGCTCGTGTGTGTGTGTGTGTGTGTGTGTGTGTGTGTGTGTGTGGTGCTGTGATCTGTGTGCTGGTGTTGTATGCTGGCGAGTATCAGAGCAAATCTGTGCTGGGCTTGGAGGCAGATGAAGAAAACTACAGAGGCTGATGGAGGATGACAGGAGCAGTGTCCTCTGTCTCTTCATGCAGCTCCACCACAACTAATGAAAATCAATACAGGTGGCAAGAATGCACACTAACACACCCACACATACACATACATACAAGCATACACACAGACATGAATACACTAAAGTCATCTAGGTTGATCATTGAGAATGCAGCAGTGTCCGGCATAAAAAAAATTGCACAGAGCACTTTCTGCAACACTCTAAAAAATACATGTCACTAATAAGCCCTTGGCTAGGATGAATGGTTCAAGGAAAAAGCAGTTCCTCACGTCTGTACAGCTCATTTTTAAAAACAACATTTCTATTTCGCTCTTCTACTTTACAACACAGATATGCCTCTTTTCCCTGAAATATTATTAATTGAAGGTAGAACTTCATGTTGATTATGTTCTAAAATTAAGAGTACACTTTAAACAAACAACAACAAAAAAAAACTGCACCATAACTTTTTCCTGACAGTGCATGGCATCACTTTGAAGAACCCATCTTGGCATCTTTATTTTTAAAGTAAGTAGACCTTAAAGTGTTTATATCTACACTTTCTCTGCATTTCATAACATTTTAGAACATTTTCCAATAACACTAATATAGATAACACATCTCCAGTACACTTCTTAGGGGTTTATCCACCCACGACAGTCCTAATTCATTTCAACCAGATCATTTTCCAATCTCTCTCTATCATTTAGGCAACGGTGGCCTAGTGGTCTCTGACGAGGAACTGGAGGTTGTGGGTTCAAATCCGGTACCAGTAGGTTGCTTTGAGGTACCTCTGAGCAAGGTACCCTTCAACATGGGTGTATGGGTTGAATACAGAAAAATGTATTTCGTTGTGGTTCACTGTGTGCTGTGCTGTGTACTCACAATGACAAATAGTCACTTTCACTTATCATGGACGTGTAAATGGCTTCTGCTCTGACTGTCTCGTATTGTGCCTCATTAAAAAGCAGTCTGGACTGAAGCACTATCTACTGCGACCGCGTGAGTGGGTGGAGCTAAACTGCTGAAGGGGAAAATACATGTAAATTAGCTGTTTTGGTGATATCACACCTTATTTTCCATTTGTGATCGGCATGGACCATTAAGAATGAAACCCATTAAAACTTTTCCACTGTTTACCTACTATATCCAACCCTTCTTTTTTAAAAAGAAACATGAGTAACAGAAGGTTCCACAAGCAGCAGAGTAGCAAAATCACAAAGGTCAAGATCTGTTCTTTGTATATTAAGGAATAAGATGAATGGCAGATGCTCACAGATTTAAATATCCCTGCCTCTCCACAACTGAATCATACCCATTTGTAGTTGCATTATGGGTCTACATCTAAAACATCTAAAAGAAAAAAGAAAAAACAGAGAAAGAAAAATACTCAATGTGCTGTAATTAAGTTAACAAGCATGCCTTGAGTTCCAGGGCTCAAAAGCAGGGTTTGGTGTTGAGAGTAAAGATGTTTATGAGCTCTTTAAATATTTATAGCAGTGTCACCATGTAGCCAATATTTCACTCTCCCATGCTATACTGGGGTCGGGAAGAAGTGCGATGATGCCTGCGGTTTTCACGGTTGATGTCACTAAATGCTGAATTTAGCTTTATATGAAGTCCCTCCTCTACCATCGTTAATGAGTCATGTGTTTTTGCATGTATGTGTGTGGGGGACAAATCAACCTAAGGCCTTTACCAGCATTGATGAGAGAGAGAGAGAGAGAGAGAGAGAGAGAGAGAGAGAGAGACATGACTGACATCATGACTGACATCTCTCACACAGCACAGTTTTCTGATTCTGACAAACAAGTTTACAATTTCACGCCCTTTAGGAAACTAATTTGGTCCGAACTGCTGAATCCCTTGCTGTCTTCAAGCATCACCTGAAGATGCAGCCGAAGACACAAGGAATTTCTAGGGCAATAACCTTCCCTATTCAAGTCTACTCTTATACCTTTCTACTCTTTCTTCTCCTCTTCTTCTTATAAAAAAAAAACATCTTTTGGCACATATCTTTTGACTAGTACCTATCAGTCACAGGGTTAATAAGTTGGTTACTTGGTTGAAAAATGGTTAATCAGCAGTTGTTGATATTTAGCAGGTTACTAGAATGAAGATCAGATGTGGGTAGGAAGCACTGATGTAAGTTGCTCTGGATAAGAGCTGCTAAATGCTGTAAATGTAATTTATATAAAAGGCAGCTAGGTAGTTTATATAATGTAAGCAGTCCTGTGCTTTTACAAACTCAGAGCAAGTTCTGTCTCCCAAGGAAGAGGTTCATTTGAGAGACCTAGCAGGGGACAATAGAGGGTCTCTGCTAGACTAAAACACTCAGCATTCATTAAGTTCTCTGGTACGGCTTTTCAAGGAGGTCGACAGGGAGGGAAGTTAATGCTCTGCTTGGAGGACACAATGAGAACATGACGGAGCTCCGCTTTTCAGAGGTTGTGCAGTAATTTTTTTATGTCACAGAATCTGCCTAAATTAACCCACACTTTACCTACCACTGATCACTGCTTTCTTAATTATTGTCACTCTTGAAATAGTTCTGAAAAAGATCTTTAAAACAGGTCATTATAACTGTCTTTGTGTTTAATTTGCTCAATGCTACACTGCAATATGAGAAACTCTAGCCTTTTATGATGAATGAAACTGAATGAAACAAAAACAATTAACCAAACCATTCATCATAATTATTGACACCTGTGTATATGGTGCTTTTAAACATAATGCTTATTTATTTCTTCTAATTTTTTCTTGCATTTAAAGCTGACTGAATGATTTAAATAAAGACTCACTCACTGCCTTTAATGACCTTTTTCTGTACAATATTCTGTACAATAATGTATTGTACATGGAGATAATTTAGTGTTTAATGTTGCTGTACATTACACTGTGGTCCATAGAGAACTTGCATGGTCTCTTCTCACGTTGTACATTGCTGCTGATGACCGTGAAGTAACAATGTACCTGAGATATTCTGTTAAAAGTGCAGCTTTCACACTTCTATTCATAAAGAGATCATGAGATATATTATTATAATCTGCATGTGATGGAAAGTTTTTGTTGTGCATACACAATTATTTCAGGGAGAGAAAAATACTTTCTTCACATTTTCCTGCTTTTGTCACTGTTTGACACTGAAACAAACAGAAAAGTTTACAAATGTAAATGTTACTCAGTGTGTAACTCACTACTTGCATATAATTAAATATGCAATTATGCAACAAGAAAGTAATAGCATCTATAGAAATTAATGTACATTGAGAATGTTTTTTCCTGCTGACACAGTGTAGATCAGGAAGGGGGCAGTTAACAAAGAGTTAACAAATTACTCTATGCCACCAATTATTTTCCTATTCAACACTGTGTGCTTTTGTGCTCATGCTACTGGTCTGACCCTGCCCAGAATTTCACATCAGCAGTCTCTTTCCAATAGCAAGCCCTGCAAGGCCAGTGCAGAAGATGGATGTGCATCCCCCTCCACTGAAGCAGTTCACAGATGTGGGAAGGAGAAGGTGAATGACACTATGAGACGTTAGTGCTGTGTGCAGTGTGTGGGAAGGGCATAGCTGTTCATCTGACCTCTGAAATCTGTAATAATACTCTTACATTTTTTATTTTTGGGGCAGTGGTAGCCTAGTGGTTAGGGAGTTGGCCACAGGATCAGAAGATTGTGGGTTCAAACCCCTTACTAGTAGGTTGCCCTGAGGTGCCCTTGAGCAAGGTACCGTTCCTGTCACTGCTCCCCGGGCGCTTTCATAGCTTCCCCCGCTGCACGGTGTTTGCATGGGTTAAATGCAGAGGTCCAATTTTGTTGTGGTTCACTGTGTGCTGTGCTGTGACCTCGCAATGGCAAGAATAGTCACTTTCACTCCCCCCCCTTTTATAGAGCCAGTACAAACTCGGTTGTGACATTCCAGATCAAAATATCGACAGTTCTAATTGAAGTTTTCCAAATCATGGAGAACACTAGTTATTTGATTCATTTAATCACATTTTTCCCAGCAGTTCCTCCGTCTTTGAACAAGAAGCTCTTCTGATAACATTGCACACGTCACAGATTTCAATAACAAAAAAAGGTGGGGAAACAAAGAACAGGAAGAGAGCTTACCTCTTTCATCTTAGCTGCGCTGAAGGAAGGTGTGAGGATGCTGCGCACTCGTTTCCACTTTTCGTTCCTCAGCAATAAAAGACTCTCAGTCATGGGCTTAGTAGCTGCCCTGAGTTTCTGGACAAAGCAGAGAGATTTCTAAAATGAAACCTATCATAAAGACAGATTGAAAATCATGTTAACTGATAAATGAACCCAATTATTTGTCTGAAAAAGCTTTAGATATTAAGGTTAAGTAGGTTTGTATGGCTCCTCTAAAAAGTACCCAGAAACTACAAATTTACACACCTTTCCCACAGAATTCCTTTTGACACTTTGCATGCAACACATTCACTTATTTCATTATTTAGAATGACTCATAGCTTGTAAGTTTTTGCATAAGTATCAATCTGGCTCAAATGTGACATGGTATTATGTTATTTACATGGTATTATGTAATTTATGTTAAGATTTTTCTGTTTAGACAGAAAAAACCCGCTTAACAAAGCAAAACAAACATTCATATAAGAATGATACTTACATATATTGAACAAAATCATGAGATCCCCATGGACCAAAAGATTATATAATATCTGGTTTTAGTGTAAGTAACGGTTTCTTTAAAAATGAATGCATTTACACAGTCCTGCAAATTGTCATGGGAACAGTGGAACAGACTATTAATTTTGCAATAAAGATTAAATATTAGAGATATGAACATCCTAATATTTTTGTCCTTCCACTGTATATCTCCACCAGGGTATGTTGCATCCCTCTGCCTTGAAAAGTATACTTTGATGATGATAAAGCGACCCAAACCGTAGCCCTAAAAGAGCAAGGCAAAACAATCTTGCACCTTCATAATCCATCACAGTATCGCCTTGACACATGGGTAGCTCCACAGGGGCTCAACTGAAGCATGTTCTTTTTAAGGGTGAACTTTGCCTCCCTCGCACCAATAGCTCAGCCTGGTTTAATATGGTTAATTAAAGCAATTGTCCATCTGTTAGTCTGTGCAGTGCTGGCAAGATCTGCACTATGCGAAAGAGACAGGAGGCCTAGTAAAGGCAACCAAAACCAGACTGCTGGATAAGAGTGCTGGTTCAGCTCTATTTACTAGTTTGTGTATTTCTGTGTGTGTGTGTGTCTGTGTGTGTGTGTGCGTGCAGATGCCAATGTACAGTATTTATCTATGTGCACAAAAGCCAGCACTGTGTTTGTTTCTGGGCTGCCATGGGGATCCACGTTATGAGTTTTCTCCCACTGTCTGTCACAGATGGTGTGTGTATTGTGTGCTGTTCGGAAAAAAAAAAAACTTATGGACACACACACACACACACAAACACACACACAGCCATTTTCATCATGCTGACCAACATCACCAGGCATAGCACAGTGAGCATCATGGGATGCATGGTGTTTAGAAATGACTGGGTTTTTAAATGTGGAAACAGCATATTTTAAGTGCAGTGCTGCAAACAATCTAGGTATTGATTTGGTCCTGCTGTCATCATTCCCTTTGGCATTACCAGCAGTCTCTGCTCACAGACCAGGGTTAGCTGGAGACCTGCCCCTGTGCTTTGATAAATAAGTCATGTGATCATTAGCAGTGACCTCTGTGACCTTTGTTGAAAGTCCAGGAGCACTGGAGTGCTCCCATTCTAGCTATGCTGAAGTCTCTCATTAAACTCACACATACACACCTTTTGGGTCCATGCCCTACAGGTGCTGAACAAGGATTTCTCTCTCTCTCTCTCTCTCTCTCTCCATACAGATACATACATACATACATACATACATACATACATATATATATATATATATATATATATATATATNAGAAGAAATACACTGGCTTGTGCTTCCCTAGTAGCTGGGTTTAGAGAAGCAAGGTTGCGTTGGTTTGGACATGTCCAGAGGAGAGATGAGGATCATATTGGGAGAAGGATGTTGAAGATGGAGCTGCCAGGGAAAAGTAGAAATTGAAAATGACTAGCACAGCATGTTAGAGCTGCATTTTGCACACACGCACATGCACACACACGCAAACGCAAACGCATGCAGCAGCTATTGAAAGCACCCAAGGAGCAGTGATGGGGGTGGTACCTTGCTGAAGGGGACCGCAGGGCATCCTACTAGTCTGTAATTCAAACCCTCGACCTTCTGATCCTGAGGCCATCTCCCTAACCACTAGGTCACCACTGCCCGAAGAGAAAGACCAAAGAGGAGCTTTCTGGATGTGGTGAGAGAGGAAATGCATGGGGTTTTAAGGAGGAAGATGCAGAATACAGGAAGAAATGGAAACATTCCACATTTGCCGTTACTCAGTACTGTGCAAAAGTTTTAGGCAGGTGTGGAAAAAATGCTGTAAACAAAGAATGCTTTTGGAAATATAAATAATGATTGTTTATTTCAATTTACAAAATGCAAAGTGAGCGAACAAAAGAAAAATCTAAATCAAATCAATATTTGGTGTTACAACCTTTTGCCTTCAACCCAGCATCAATTCTTTTGGCCCCCACAGAGCCCTGATCTCAACATCATCCAGTGTGTCTGGATTACATGAAGAGACATGAAGAGAAGGATGTGAGGAAGCCTACATCCACAGAAGATCTGTGGTTAGTTCTCCAAGATGTTTGGAACAACTTATCAGCCGAGTTCCTTCAAAAACTGTGTGCAAATGTACCTAGAAGAATTGATGCTGTTTTGAAGGCAAAGGGTGGTCACACCAAATACTGATTTGATTTAGATTTCTCTTTTGTTCATTCACTGCATTTTGTTGATGAAAATAAATGATGAACACTTCCATTTTTGAAAGCATTCTTTGTTTACAGCATTTTTTCCACACCTGCCTAAAACCTTTGCACAGTACTGTGTATACATATATATGCACAGCAGCCTCTTGTTACTGTTGATGTGAAAGTGCATGCCTCTACAATCAGAAAGAGACTGCACAACTTTAACTTGCATGGGAGGTGTGCAAGGAGGAAAACTTTGCTCTCTAAGAGAAACAAGCGAAACGTCAAGGCCAGACTGATGTTTGCCAGAGAGAATGTAGACAAAGACCAGGACTTCTGGAATAATGTTCTTTGGACAGATGAGTCTAAAATTGAATTATTTGGACACCAGAACAGAGAACATCTCTGGCGTAAACCAAATACAGCATTTCAGGAAAAGAACCTCATAGCAACTGTGAAGCATGGAGGTGGAAGTGTTATGGTTTGTCCTGGCCAGCTCACCATCATAGAATCCACCGTGAATTCTACCGTGTATCAGAGGGAGCTTGAGGAACATGTGAGATCATCTGTTAGAACATTAAAGCTGTAGTGAAACTGGACCCTGCAACACAACAATGACCCAAAGCATACCAGTAAATCCACTAAGGACTGGCTGAAAACTAAGAAAAGGAGAGTCCTGGAGTGACAGAGTCAAAGCCCAGATCTTAATCCCATTAAGATGCTGAGGGATGAAACAGGCTGTACATGCAAGAAACCCCTAAAACATCTCACAGCTTATAGAATTCTGCATTGAGGAGTGGGGCCGACATCACAGACTGATAGATGCTACAAGAAGCATCTCAATGTGGTTATTTCAGCCAAATGGAGTAACACTAGCTATTAGGTAGGGTGTCTTAACTTTTTCCTCAGTTCAATACATATTTTTTGTTGATATCTTTTGCTTAATGAAGAAATCAAGGTTATTTTTTGTTGTTTACATGCAGTTAAATCACTTTCTTTTCCAGAGATAAATAAAAACATTAGAATATTTCTTAATAAAGAACACATTTTTTTCACATGACTGTATATATATATATATAAATAACTACATAACAACATAACTACATCTGTAAGCTTATATTAGATAGCTATTTTTAAGAGTTTCTGAGATAGACTGCACTGCATTCCTGAATTCATTAATGCTTGGGGTCAGCAGTGGACTAGGCTCCAGGATCAGAAGAGTGTGGGTTTGAATCCCAGACCAGTAGGTTACCCTGAGGTACCATTGAGCAAGGTACTGACCCCATCACTGTTCCCCAGGTGCTTTAATAGCTGCCCCTTGCTGCATGTGTGTGGGTAAAAAGCAGAGGTTGAATTTCGTTGTTTCACTGTGCTAAGGGTGGCGGTGGTCTAGTGGTTTATAGTGGTTTATACTGGCCTATGGACCTATGGCTCAAGAGGTCCCAGGTTTGAATCCCACCTCTGGCACTACCACCACTGGGTCCCTGAGCAAGACCTTTAACCCTGTATTGCTCCTTTCACTGAAAAAGTGTTTGCGTTTGTGGAATTGTACTATGTATATGTAAATTTAGAACATTAGCACTTATAAAAGCATTATGTCACCTTATATTAGAAACCCATATGACAATATTTTAAAAATCCAATTAGTAAAAACTGCATAAATTTCACTTCATACCTATATGGAACATATATGTAAATTACACTGCCAAACCGCCTGTTTTAAATAAAAAGTGCTATGAAGATGTTCTTGTTAAAAATAATTAGTGCTGTTCTACATTTACTCAAAAATATAATTAAAAATGTAGGTAATTGGTTCATTTAGACAGAAAAACATATCTTTTAGATTACTTAAATAAGATTTGGGTTAGAAAACTCTACATTTGTAGTTATATGTTACCTCTCCAAAGACTGGAATCACAATTTTGAAAACTGTAATATTTGTAATGTGATACTATTATTTTGTTGGTTTCAAACATTTTGAGGGCAGCTTTAAAAAATAAGATATTTTTAGTGATAAAATTATATATAAATACAAAATTCATAAATACTTTATTTATTTATTATGCATACTAGTTTTATTTACTACACTATATTTTAAAAGGGATGGCCAAAACCAAAAACTAACGACTGTAAAGAGAAAATTGCAGTGTATTATTTATTTATTCAATTCGTATTATTTCACTCTGTCAAACATAATAGTCATTGCCAAAATACTTTACATTTCGTAACATTTTAATTTACACTGTATAAGATATTTTTCAACAACAATATATAATGACTTCAAACTTTTAAACAGCTTACAATAATGAGCCACTTAATCAGATAAACCTTATTGACCTTTATTATCAACTACTTACTCTACAGGTGCCCTTTGTTGTTATCAGTCCCTCTTCATCATATCTTAGTCTCTTTTACCCCATTCATCAACAGTCAGGCCTCCCCCAATGACTAATAGTGAGGAGGTATTAATATGGAGGAGGAACATTCTCAACTTGTCAGTGACACTGGCTCAGAGGAATGTTAGTGTCTGTGTGTGCTAATCAGAGTGGGGTGGGAGGTTTTAAACACCGCAGTGTTAATACAGGGCATCTGTCCACCAAATAAACATATCTAGGCAACAGTGTCTCGAGGTCAGTAACTGTCCACTGATGAAAGACTGAACAGTGACTAAACCACAACTGTGCAGCATTAGATGAGCAATGCAAATTGGACCAAAATGTTAGGTTTATTTTGGCCTAATTCTTTGTCTGGTGCAATCTGTGAAGTACACCCACACACACACAGAACCATGTCAGTCAGTGTTAGTGTTGTGCTGTGAAGGATCCAAATAATAGAATCCGGACCACTGATGAACAAGATAAAGGGCTAACAAATGATGTAGAAACACAGATGGGCCGCAAAGTGAACCTACATGGTAAGTGGTGCTGATGAAATATGAATCACTTTGGATACAAGCCAACTGTACTTTATAATGTGGGTCATTTTTAGAGTGTTTAATGGAACAGATTTTTTCATTTGCGTTTGGGTCTTTGTTTAGTATGTGCATATACATCATACTCACCATTCTGTTGGGAAACCTATGAAACTCCTTCACCATAATCAGTCTGAGCATGTCTGGGTCGGCTACCACCACTACTGGACGTCTACCAAGATAGTAACTGTGGAAATCATGGGCACATGCAAACACATATACGCACAAGCATACACACACACACACACAGAATAAATTACTAAGAAATAGGGCACCATTCATTTTTAAGTCAGTAACAGACAAGGGAACAATGTGGATTATTTACACACACTGTCTCTCTCTCTCTCTCTCTCTCTCTTTCTCTATCTGATGTAGACACAAACACAAACATACACACCTTTTCTCAAATATATTTTTACACTAAGCATAACACTGTAAGCATCTTAGATACCCAACCTCTATACCTTCACTCTGACTGGCCACAGGATGAACACCTACAAGCTACATTTAAGTGTCGGAGTCAGCCCCCCAAAAATTATTTGCTAAAATTAATGTGTTAATTTAGCATTTTTGCTCAATATTCATACTGTGCTGCAGGCAATTCTTATCATATTCTTAGTCTGTGTATGTGTATGCATGAGTATTAGCACATGTGTGTCTGTATTCTGTATTATACTCTCATCTCCCTATATGGGAATTCATTCTTTTTGACTATATTTTGAATCCTATTACAGAAAATGAGTTTTGAGGAAAAAGTTGAAAATTAGCCAACTTTATTTAGTAGTGAAAACTGGATACAAGTGAAGCGAAAGTGACAAGTTGTCATTGTGAATACGCAGCATAGCAATCAGTGAACCACAACAAAATGCAGCCTCTGCCTTTTACCCATACACACCGTGCAGCAGGGGTAGCTATTTAAATCACTCGGGGAGCAGTGATGGCAACAGTACCTTGCTCAGGGGTACCCCAGGGCAACCTATTGGTCTGAGATTCAAACCCACGACCTTCCGATCCTTGGGCCAACTCCCTAACCATTAGGCCACCACTGCCATTTGGTGGATACACCTTACACCTAACAAATAAAACAAAAACAATGACATACTCTACATCACACAATCTGCAGAAGCTTCCCTTAATGAGGAGACTTTAGTTTATAATATTAGTGAGCAGGCTTTCATTGTCTGCAAGCCTTATTATGCCTGAAGGACAGAAACACTGAAGTCAGATGCAGTTTGTCTATGAGTGCACCTGTTCTAAGGATCTGCTAGTAGTTTTAAAATGTGTTCTCTAGAGATTCACGGTGCCTCGGGTACAAAGATGCCCAATGGCCAACATGCCATGGCAGTGATCCCAGAAGCCCTGCAATCTGTGGCAATGTTTTTCTTCACACTGTGAAGGAAGCCTCCTTAAGAATGCTTAGGGCCTCTGGTCTGCAGCCAGACATTTCAAGATGTTTCCAACAAATTTTAGTTGCAGAAAATTAGTTAGGGCAAAAGCAGGACCATAAATGAGAAAAAAATTCTCCATGCTCTCTGGTCAGTATAGGCTGAGTGGTTCTAGAAGTGGCCAAAGTTCTATGAAGCTTCGCAAAGTTTTGATGACTGATAATCATGTACTGGAAGCTGACAAGAGCATAATTCAGAGTGCTGTACAGTGATATATATTTCAAAGGATTTTTAGGGAGTGGGCTCAGGCTGTTGGATTACTCTAATTGAAAGCTGAAGTAATGTCTTTTGACATATATCCACACGTTCCCGACTTATTCCCCCCCACTTTCCTGGTCCGAGCACTAAATCCAGCTAACCTCCCTCTCCAATCTTCTCTCTCAGTTCCTCCGCACGGCAAATGAAACACGGCAAGCCTGGTGCTTCCCTCCTTCCTTTGATCTCGTGCAGTAGGCAGTGGTAGCAAGCACAAGTTAATCTCAATGCTCATCACACAGTGGCTGAGCTAGAGCAAAACACACTGCAAGCCTAGGTTGTAGCCATGGAGTTAACATAAGGGGGGACCAGGAAATCTGCCGAGGGGGTCGGGGAGGGGACTGTATCCATCCTGAGAAAGAATTCAAAATCTGAAAACTCATTTCCTGCCATTTTAAGATATTTTATAACTCACTAAAACATGGGATGACCTTTTTTATTATATTATTTTTAAAGTTTTTAAATTTTTTAAAGTGAAGTGTATTATAATATAATGGTCTGTTTATTTATTAATTTTTTTTACTTTGTATGTAATAACACGGATGCTGAAGTGAGGTTTTATTATGGTAAACCATACCAATAAATGTCTTTTCAACTTTACTTTAACTCACAATCAGCAGCAATACATCCTGCAGAACACTCATATTACCATCTCCTTTTCCATGTTTATTACAAGTAGTGAAACAGTAGCATGCTTTAACCTGATTGTAACAGCACTGTGTCAGAGCCTACACTAATACTACAAGTGTACAAACCTGAGTGAGTGAACACAGAATAACAGAAAAACAGAACGAAGGGGCCTTTAAAATTTGATGAAGGGCTTAAAAAAGAAGGAATGATCGAGACAGAACAAAAGAGAGTGAGGCCATCCATATGGAAACCAGTGCCATATTCTGGGCCAACAGCTTCAAGCCTCAAAGTTTGGTGCTGTGGCTTTAAAACTGGAAGAAAGAGAGCAGTTTGGAGAAAATGGGCCACATGCCTGAAGCTAGCTTTGGTTGTTCTAGCTAAAAAAGCTTTAAGAGGAGCAGTTAAAATCCAAATAACTGAATAAAACATTTGGGCAATATTAAGGAGGACCACAGACTGAACCCCAAAGCGCTCAGTCTGTTTCTCTTCACTAGGTATTCCTGTTGACGTCTAATTTCAGCTGCATTGTCACAAGCACAATGATAATATAGTGAGAATAATACATTTCTTCAAAAATGGTCAGTGAGTGATAAACACACATAAACAAGGTACAAACATTTCTCACTGAATTTATAACCGTAATGTTATTCATGTTATGAAAGCACCAGAGTGAATGGAAGCCCATTTTATCCTGGTCTGACTTACCCACAAACTCTACCGTAGTGGTGTATCATATCTTTGTAGACGTTGATGAAACCCTGGAATCATAAAAAAGTCATTTTATTTGCACATTGATCTGCCAAAACATTAAAACCACCTCCTGAGCTTTTGCCCTTTAACACACAGCGCTTTCACATGATCGCCAAAAACAACGAAAAGTGTTTAACTAAACTGCAGTTTGGTAGTTAAAAAGCATTACCGTGTACAAAGAGAGACAGACAGAGACAGATTAAATGAACATTAAATCCTTTTGTTCTCTGTGGGTGGGCACTTTGTCAAAGATTAGCATATTCACTAAACATTCATGTGCACCACAATTAATTACTCTTGCGTTGTCTTGCTGTTTAATCTGTTTTTATCAGTCACCTGCGGTCATATGACATTGCTCAGCTCTTTAAACCAAGGTTAATGTATGCTCTTTAATCTTTTAGATTTCACACCCAAGACCATCATCAACTCAGAGCAATGTTCTTGGAACACTGTGGTCCACTACATCAAAATTACAATAAATAAATAAATAAATAAATAAAACCGCATCCAAAAACATTACAGGAAAAATTTTTTGACCTGTATGAAGTGCTTAAATTTTATTCACTTTTTTGAAGGGTAAAGCAATTAATGGCTGACACTGCAAATGATGCCGTGCACTGAAACAAGGCCATACTGAGAGCACTGCCCGTGCAAAGTGGGTTTGAAGGAGGTGACAGGTGTTGACTGATGATGAGTCTGATGGAGAAGATTGCAGACAAAGGAGATGAGCGAATGGGAGATGAGAGAACAGGCAGATTTAAAAGCTTTGATTAACCACTAGGGGTCAGTACAGAGCAGATACTAGACAGCAGGAAATGAATTCTTTTAAGGGTTTTTTTTTTTTTTTTTACCTTTTTTTGAGGGATCTCTGCAGAGAGTAAAATAATGACACAACTCAAGCTTTTATTACTCTGAAATAATGAACGGTGTGTATTCATCATTCGGAAGATTATTTCTTGTCTGATCTTGCTGAGGTGTGTCAGTTTTTATGTAAAGAAACCATCAGCAAATTAAAAATCAGAAAAGAAGATTCACACAAACACACACACACTGCTGATTTTTGTATGCAAGACAGTCTTTGACTCTGCCATCACAGAGCTAATAAAGGAGCGGGCAGTGCTGGCACTGTGCCCTCTGCCCTCCCCTTTTCTTCCTGGAGATGCTGGCCATTGCCATTCCTACAGTCTCCCTGGTGGGCATTAGGCAGTGATGTGTGTGTGTGTCCATTCCTCAGTGAGAATTAAGCAGTGGGGTGTGCCCTTTTGTCCTGATCTCCTCTCCCCAAGCCTTTTATTACTGTTCTGTCATTTGGAAGAAGAGCAGATCTGTGCATTTGTGGGCATGTGTAGTGATCTCTGTATGTACTGCACATGTGAGAATAACAGATCCACAATATACTGAAGGTTGATTATATATTTTCAAAAAAAAAAAAGGGGGGGAGGGAGATATCCTACTGTCAAATAATAGAGTAAGAAAATAAAAATAACATTGCAATTTAAAAATACTTTAATTTTCACACTGAATCTGTGATACACAACCATTACGAGGTACCATTACAACAATCAAATTTTCCTCATGTTTTTATTTCTAATTTTTAAGAAGTACTATTCAGTTCCTACCTATACTGTCTGTTTTGAATGCATTGCTTTTCTCATTAAAATGTATTTTAAAATCTCTCTGTTTAGCTTACAGTGGTTTAACCCTGTCCATTCAGAGCATTTCAATCCAAATTACTTTTTGAAGGTAAGTCGAAATAATGATATGTCATTTAAATATAAGGGTGATTATACCAGGACACTGTGTATTTGTTTGTAGCCGATTTGAATGTTTGCAAAGCTGGCCTATGGAAAAATATCAGCATAAGATCTACTCATAAAAAACCTTTATTTCTTTAATTAAGATGGCCTTTTTTACATAGTATAGCACTGATATCAGTCAAAGGCACAGTAACAAAATTAATCTGTTCTGAATGATAAAGGGAGGCTGTCAATGTTAAAAAATCCATTATAACTTGGTTAAACTGGAACATAAATCCTCACCGTTATAAGCGGAGCTCGGGGTGGAGGATAAGAACCAAGTAATATACATGTACAATGGAGGATTTGGGCCCTTTAATGCATCTGTAGTGGTTGTTCTTGAGCTAAACATAACCCAGTGCAACATGGCTAAACTGAATGAATTGGTTGCTCCCTGCAGTCTGCCAAAGGCCTAATTGAGGATTCATCACAGATGGGGAGGATCAATAAAGCAGGCCTTACTGAAGCAGATAGGCTGCGTTCTAAAGTTTGTGCTATTGAAATTCTCCTAAAAAGAAGACTAGCGACTTTCATTTGTTTTGTTAGTGCGCAGTTTATCCTTGACATTCAAAAAGAATCACATATATTGTGCATCTTCCTAATGGCTTCTTATGTGTCTGGCACAGTGTGAATGCTGTGACAGCTACTGTGTGTGGACGTTTATTAAAAATGCAAAACAGGGCAACAAGACAGAACAACGGAGGTAGAGTGAGTGAGAGAGCAAGCCTTGCATGCTGTTCTTGTGTGAGAGTGTCAATTTGTGAGACCTAAGGGAGGATGTCTGGAGCTCTAAATGGACCTCACCTCCAATCACCTCCAAGAGTGCAGTGTTTCGTAATGGAGCGTATCTTACTAATGTGCTGTTGTGACTTGGGGGTGTGTGTGAGGGAGAGAGAGAGAGAGAGCGAGAGAGAGAGAGAGAGAGAGAGGGAGAGAGGGACAGATAGAGGGAGGGGGAGAGTAAGAGCGAGAGAGAAATGAGACAGAGGAAGAAAGAGATTCAGACAGATATAGAGAGACAGAGTGATAGTAATGAGAGAATGGGTACTCAACAGCATTCTCAACATGTCTCACTTCATCCTCCTGTTGTTTTTTATTTTTTTTTCTATCTAGCAGTCTGTTTCATTCTCCTAGTCACCCTAGTGTGACTAGTGTTTAATTCTCTTTTATCTCCCTTTCTTCTCTTCACAGACATTCAGACATTTTAGCTGACACTTTGATTAATATTACTCAACCACACAGACGGTCTTCTGAGGAACTTCATCTGGGCTTGGACCTCCTAAATGACACCTTATTTAGGCGTGTAGGTTTGCTTGAAATAGTTTTGACAAAGATAAGAGGAGCTTATGATGATGGCATGGTGACAGGCATAAAATGCCCACAATGTCTAATATTGCTGTAAAATATCTGTACACCAAGCAGCCATGAGACATGAAAAACACCTGCTTAAAATTGTGTAGGTTCCCCCCATGGTGTCCAAACAGACAAAACCTGTCAAGGCATGGACAAATCCTTTGAAAGTGTGCTGTGGAACCTATTCCAATCCAAAGAGGACCAAAGCATTAACAGCTGGTCCTGTAAATTGCAAGAATGGGCTTCCATAGATCAGAATAGTTTAACTATCACAGGTCAAGTCAGAACCTTTAATTCTTTAATTCTTCAATCCATTTCTCAGCTATTCATGCTGTGTGGCAGGGCACATCATTACTGTTTGCATGAAGAGTTGTACTTGGTCTAGTAGAAGATAAATATTAAAACAAAACCAACATGAATACTAGGACCAAAAAGTTCCCAGCAAAACATTGCCAAGAGCATCTACCTACACAGCCTCCACCAGCTAGCCTTCATCTCAAAGTGCATCCTGGTGTCACTGCCTCAACAGGGTTGATGATGCAATATTACGTTCTGTAAATTAGTATTCATTAGCATAAGTCAGTGTATTGGCAGTGTATTTTGAATCCACTGAATTAATTTATGAATTTTTAGAAAATTTTCAAGGGTCTGAAGGGTTAGTTTGCACTATATAAGGCTGATAATGTGGGCTACTATTAGACAATAAGTGTGGCATATGTTGTATCTTCAGAAAAAGCTTTGTGTCAAATAACTCTGATGTACATTTCATAATCAGGTTCATAACGTGAGGGAAGAGAATGTGTACATGGCAGTCTCAGAATATGGTATTTTCAGTTTATGGTTGCACTTCAAGGGGCAGCGGTGGCCTAGTGGTTGGGGTCTGCCACGTGATCGGAGGATCGGGGGTTCAAACCCCTTCCCAATAGGTTGCCCTGAGGTACCCTTGAGCTAGGTGCCGTCCCCGTCCCGCTCCTCCCTGCGATGGGCTGGCGACCTGTCTAGGGTGCGTCCCCCGTCCTCACCCTGTGTGCGCTGGGTTGGACACCAGCACTCCCCCGCGACCCCGTTTGGGACAAGCGGCAGAAAATGGATGGGTTGCACTTCACTCTTTCTACCTTACCTATCTGCTTAGGAATGAGAAATACTGTCACATCATCATTAAGATGATAGTCTTATGAGAGTTATCATCACTCTTACATTAAGACAAACTAAAGTTTGAGTTGTCAAACAAAATGATTTTATAACATAATAAAACAATAAAATGATTACCATCAAATAAAACAGGCTGTTTGTAGGTTAGAAATGAAGACCAGCTCTGCTCTGTAGCTAAAAGTAGATTTTCCCAGTACAGTAAAAACTACTGGTACCTGACAGGTGATCCAGTCATTGTATCATATCTGCTAATTTCTGTTATTTATAGAGATCAAAGACATTACACACACACACACACACACACAAACACACACACACACGTTTCTTCTTTGCACAATCTCCTCCCTTCAGACATATACAAGACTTAGTTTGGAAGATGGCCTCTAGAATTGGGTCAGAGATTTCTGTGAGAGCAAGACCCCAGAGTCAATGAGTGAGTCTGCCAGTGTGCTCAAGTACATGCAGACACAGACACACATACAGGGTGGTGGCGGTGGTCTAGTGGTACGGTACTTGCCTATGGACCAATGGCTCAAGAGGTCCCAGGTTCGAATCCCACCTCTAGCACTACCACCACTGGGTCCCTAAGCAAGACCCTTAACCCTCTGTTGCTCCAGGGGGACTGTCCCTGTAATTAGGAACCGGACGTCGCTCTGGATAAGAGCGTTTGCTAAATGCCGTAAATGTAAATATACAGAAATGTGGATCCCATAGCCTTTAGTTCACCTGGGAAGTGATAGATAGATGCAAAATAATGGAACAAGACAAAGTTATAGGTGTTTCATTACTTGCTTAAGCGCCTTCAAAAGCACTTTAAAAATGGGAACAAAAGCCAGAAAGAAGAATGGAAAGGAGAAGAAAAAACTGGGGTAGACAGACTCAAATACACACAAAAATACAGACAGACCAATAGCTAGAATTACAGACAGGTACATAGACAAACAAGATAGAGACAGATTAAATCAGACAGACAGAGACAGATAGATAGATAGATAGAAAGGCAGGTTGGCAGAGTTAGTGAGATACACTCTACATGCAATTACAGAAAAACGGAGATAGACAGGTATAAAAACAGTGGGCCTAACCAATATACCAACAGGGATATCAGGCGGGGAGATGAGGGGAAGAAAGACAAGGAGAAAACAGAGAACGAAGAGGCAATCCTGTCAAAACACAGCGATAGAAAGATACAAAGACATGAGGGCCATAAATGACAAGCCGTCCAGCCCACCATGGCTCCAAGACAGAAACATATTGATCTGTGAATGTAATCAGGGCCAGGGCTGCACAGCGGCAGCAGAAGGTTCAACTGCTCTCAGCCTAACACAGGATTAGTTAATAACAGTAGCTAACAACAGATGAGCTGAATTTAAGGTTTAAGCTCAGTTTACTGTTAACCCTCAGAAGTCAACAGTTATTTTGTAATCTGACATCATTTTTCATGTCTTTACTCAACTCAGAGAAATCTGAAAGAAGTGTTGGCTTTAAACAGTTTGTACATAAAGACCTATTAGATCATGATTTGAACGTGATGAGAATATTATATGCCTTTAATAGTAATTTCAGTTTTTTTTTCTTACTAACTTACTGCTATTACTCCTCATGAAAAAAACAAACAAAACAGAAACAGAATGTGATGGACCACATAGTTGTAGTCTTTAAGCAAATTTTCTCATCTCTCTTATGGGCTCTAGAAAAAATTTGCATGGTCAATCCATGTGGCTACAGTTTGCAGGCTTGAGGAATCACACTTCAGAGTCTTCTTGGAGAAATTTATCCCTAGCTAATTATATAATGACTTTTAATTAACGATGCAAATCAAGAATTTTGAAAACGACAACATTAATGCAATACACAGAAGGGTTACATAAAGAGCTGAGTGTAACTCAGTTAAAGCACTAACAAATAAACATGTAAAATAACAAGATAAACATGACAAACATGAGCCTTTGTTAACCTTTTGCTTGGTAATAGCATGCAACACTAAAGTTTTATTTAATCTCTTCTCTCTAACATTAATCAATTCATCTTCATTTGACATCATGTAATACTCTGAAAATGCACGGCAGCGATGAGCATCCACAATGCTGGGTGTGACTGGGTGGCTATAACACATTTAGGGCCTCACTTATCAAGGCTTCCTCTTCATTATGCAAACAGTCCTGGAGAAAAAAGTTTGCTGGATGGCATAGAGCTGAAGTATTAATTTAGTAATATTAAAGCCACCCACTCGCCCTCCGCCTATAACATATTAATCCTAGAAATAAAGCAATTAAGCAAAGAGTAATCTATTTGGAAATCACATGGTATTAGAAGTCATTACTTCTGAGCCATCTTTAATGAACAATTTAATGAAGTGCAGTTACTGTAGATTTGAAAAACAAGCTTTTTTTTTAAGCCCATGGGTGTGTGGTGATGCTGTGTGTGGTGTGTGTATGTTGATGTATAAATGTGTGTGAAGATGCTGAGCATGAACATAAGTGTATAAACATAATAAACATTTTTAATAATGTCTGATACGCCCCAGAATACTTTTTCTACAGTGTGCAGTAGCAATGTAGCTGGAGAAGATGCAACAAAAATAGGAAATTAATCAGAAGGATTCTTACATGTCGAAACAGCATCATGTTTCCAAAGAATGGTGCTGGTCTGGGGTGCCTGATCCCACATTTTTGCAGCACAGAGTAAGGGTACACCGAATACCTGCAAAGGAGTGAGAGAGTGTCAGCGTGTGATCAAGCAGTTGCGATTTTATGTTCTGTGCTGTATAAATGGGAGATGTGCAAGTGGGAAAAAGAATGGACAGAGAGGGGAGACAGACTAAAGTGATGGAAAGAGAAAGAGGAAAAGGAAAGGATAGAAGGAAAAGAAAGACAAAAAAGAAAACTGTGCATGAGAGAAAATGTTAACAGCTGGAAACAGTGCAAAGAAAGAGAAAGAAAGGGGAAAGAGAGCGGAAGACAGAGAGAGCGCAAAGAGAGAAGGTAAACACAGAAAGAGTGGAAAAGAGCAGAGTAATAAAGAGAGAGTGATTCTGAGTGACACTGGAGTTGACTGAAGACAAGAAACCAAATCAAAGCACAGAATAGAAAGAAATGCGCATATCAGATCAAATAACTGCAAAGAAAAGTAAGAGGAAAAACAAGCCTATTATCCAAATCATATAGATATAGTTATGCTCCAGCTTACATTAAAGATTCTAATGGCATAGATTTCCTGTTTAAGCAGCACCTTACACCAACAGCCCAGCATCATTATGACACATGAAGGGCCCATGAGTGCAGGGGAATGGAGCGTTTCCTTCATATCTGAAAGAGGAAGACTGCATTATGCATGAGCGCTGCTTCTGCTGACACACCAGTCCTTGAAAACCAACATTTTTAGAGCAACCTTTGGAGTTGAGTTGTAGAAGGCAGGTCAACTAAAATGTTTGCTACAACTTTTCACAAAGTTCTAAAGGAGTTTTCATTAAGCAATCAGCCATGTTAGCTTCAGCTACAGCAGGAGAGTTTTTGTTTGAAGCTCTGTGGATTCCCACTAGTTCACAGCACCTCAGTGTAGACTAGAGATGCACACATATGACCAGTCGCATCCTGATATCTGATATGTTCCTCTGCCAATACTGATTCAGAAAAAAAAAAAAAACATTTAAATTGCAGATAGTGGGATTTACTTGGGCCTTGATTTAAAAACAACAACAATTATATATTGATTTTTATTTTTTTTTTATGAGATGCCCTGAAACCCTATAAGGAAGCAAAACCTCTTTCTCTCTCTCTCATTATGTGTGTGTGTGTGTATATATATATATATATATATATATATATATATATATATATATATATATGTATGTATTATATACATATACTAATGTGCAAAAGTTTTAGGCAGGTGTGAAAAATACAAATAAAGAATGGTCTAATTCAAATATTGACGATTTAGATTTCTTTGTTCATCCACTGTATTTTGTTGATTGATGAAAATAATGATTAACACGTCCATTTTTTAAAGCATTCTTTGTTTACAGCATTTTTTCCACACCTGCCTAAAACTTTTGCTATAGTACTGTACAGTACTGTAGCTGCGACAATTTGCCTGCATTCAGCCACAATGTTGGGTGATTTGCTTTAAAACAAAAGCGCCGCTTAGCTCTTCCCAAAGTATTAGATGGGTTCCATTACTCACTTCCATGATCCTCCACTGTAGCCCTACACTAAGGGGTTTATATCTTTATAGCCAATGCTTGGCTTGGGCATGATGGGTTTATGTGTGGTAGCCCAAAAGCAGTTGATGCTTTTCTATGGAAATTATACAAACTGTGTTTGGGCAATGGGTGCTATGGCAGCAATGGGTACATTTTAAGTTGAAATGACTAATGTACATATAGTGTACTTCAGACCAGGCATGTCTGGCCATTTCTTAATGAATAAATGTTGGAAAATTTTTCTAACAACACACACTCAAACCCTATAAAGAAGAAACTGTTTTAAGATAAGGTTAAAGTTCAACAGTCTCTTTCCTAATCTCTAATTCTCCAAGAGTGGATTATCAAACTAATTGTCAGTTTTTTGAGATGGAGAGGTTTCTATCTACTGTAGAAAAGCTTGAACAGTAACTCACTTTATGGCACTTCTTAATGCCATTTCCACAAGGTGTCAGTAACAGACTGCTCTGCAATGTCCAAAATGAATCACTGGTTCAATCTAACCATGCTTGGATTCAGGCTCATTTCTTTTCAGCAGTGCAGATATATTCACCATGAGCTGCCAGACACGGCCAAATATACCACTGACAGACAGCTCCAGTCACTCAGCTTGTAATTGCTTTCAAGACAACGGAGGAATCCTGACAGAGCTGTCTATAGCCAGATATTCAGATTGCAGTCAGAATAGGGTGAGTGAATTGGGGCGTCTATGGCAGATGTGGATGTCTGTCACAAAAAATAGGGTCAGTTGTCGGGGTTTGACATTGTTTTGGAATATTGGAAAATGCTTACACCATTAATGCTGAGGCTCCATTAAAATTCTCCTTAGGGAACATGAGAGCTGGTATATATCTAACGATGGCATGCCGTCACATGTTAATTGTCTGAACTACGACATAGCCTGGAGCAGCAGGTGGTCTCGAAAAAACATGGCTGTGTTCAGTTTAAGAGGAATGTGGGAACTCCAGCAGTAAAACGCTGCTTTGTTTCTTGATCTTTGATTGATTCTGAAAGTTCTGAAAGAATCTTGGAAGGCTGTTTGCATGGTAGAAAAAAAGAACATAATTTATTACACAACTACATTCCTTTTTTTTTTTTTAACAATGAATACAGTTGGAGGAGAATTAATCCTAATAAATTTAATGTCCTCAGTTCCTTGTATGAGTGAACGGAGTTCAACTTTGCATAGAGAGAGACAAAGAGTGGCACTTCTGATTGACTCTAGTCACTAACAATTATTAACAGAAGAAAGAAAGAAAGAAAGAAAGAAAGAAAGAAAGAAAGAAAGAAAGAAAGAAAGAAAGAAAGAAATTTGAATGTTTTAAATTTTAATGAAAGAATTTTAGTGGAGAGGAAAAGGGCAGCCAATAAGCCATTGACTGTGCTTAGTATTGCTTAGAATATGGAGAAAGCTCAGAAAACAGCAGAAGGAAAACAGAAAGGAAAAAAACACAAAGCAAAAAGGCAAAAGGAAAAACAGAAACTCTTAGAGAAAGATAGACAAGGGAGAGTACAGTGACGCACAAAGAGCCAATGTCATGGTCAGGATAGAGCCCAAAGCAGAGGCAGGACACTCTGTACTGCTGGCAGACTGTGGAATAATAACAGTAGCAACTGAAGCTTCATACCCTCAGCTCCACTGCTCCACTGATACACACACACACACACACACACACACACACACACACACACACACACACACACACACACACACACACACACACACACACACACACACACACACACACACACACAGTGATCTTTCAACACGGAGACGAACACTGGCATTCTCTGGTGGTTGTGCTATGAGTAAATGCCCCCAGTGTATTTGTGAATAAGCAATTTTGAATTGAACGAGTGAAATGAATCCTTAGAAACAGCTGCACAGATACAGTGCAAGGAACATTTCAGGGGCTAAAAAGGCACACATCAGTGCTAATGATTGCAGTATCATATTCAAGGCTTCAAAGCAAAAGAAAGTAAGGATCCTTTACAGACTCCTGCTACTCCTAATATAATTTGCTCCCTATAGTTTGTGTGGGTTAACATGTTAAAATCAATCTCAGTATATTACTTTTTAAATGAAAGTGCTTTTTATCGCATTAGAATTAAACAGGCTGTTTTTGTTACTATGCTTAAGACTGATTATGTAGAGTATTTGTAGTCTGCTATCATTTGCTGCCCTGTATCATGTCTCACTTAAACGCAGTCCCAAACTAAACACTTATTAACTTCAACTTTAAATGGGAGGGCGGGTGGGGTTAATTGCTAAACTGATTTAGATTTAGATATGGGTGACAGTTTTAGCGCCCCTTGGCAGAGATTCTACAAGTCTCTAGAACTCTACTGGAAAAAATGGAACACCATTCCAAAAGATATTCCCTCAGTTAGTGTTATGATGATGGTGATGAAGAGCTGCGACTGCTTATGCCCTGCAGATGATGCATTGCTCCCATCATGATAAAAATGTTTCCCCATAAAATAAGGGTGATCAGTCAGAGTAACTTTTTTTTGTTGCAGGGGGACAAATGGATTCAAACTATCCCAGCAAAATTTCCCGCAAATATAACAGATCCATGGCACCCACTAAAAGTAACAAGTCAAGCAATAAGGCATCTTTTGTTTACTTGGTATTCACCACAGGTGCACAGAATACAGTGAAGGATGACTCCTCTGACCGGACCACTTTAAACATATCTGTGGAACCGTTACTCTTAAATATGCATTTGTCTTTATAATGAAGGGTTTATGCGCTGCAGTCTTCTTTCTATAATAGTTGTGGACAGACTGTCCTTGCTGGCACATTTTGATCATATCCTTGCACTGACATTCTCTATCACCCGAAGAACAGCTGGACTTCTGGTTATCCTCACTAATGCACAAGCACTAAGCTGACTGACTGTATATATTTTAGCTCAATTTTAAACCCTATTTACTGATGTCTTTTTTAGATTTAAACGCAAAGGCCACATTCACTGTATATCCTGACGTCTAGCCAGAGCAAACTCTGTCATGCAAAAATGAATAATTTTTTCAAAATCTTCCAAAATTGAGGTGAGTGGGGTTCTGCTACAGTGTATGGTAGGATGTTAACGATATAGTGCAGTAAAGCCTCTGCACTAGTTATGTTTCTCCAAACAGATTTGAATTTGTCTGTAAGAAATGCATCGTTATTAATGACATCGCAAAACAGTGTATTCGGAACATGCTGTATTTTGGAGCTGAATTTCAATGTGTAACCTGACTAGGACATATGGTGTTTTCATACTAGAACAAACTCTGTTGACAGACAAGTACCAGCAAGAGTGAAAGGGAAGGTTTACAGGACAGCAGTGAGACCAGCTATGTTGTATGGGTTGGAGACGGTGGCACTGGTGAAAAGACAGGAGGCGGAGCTGGAGGTGTCAGAGTTAAAGATGCTGAGATTTTTGTTGGGTGTGACGAGGATGAACATGATTAGAAATGAATACGTTAAAGGGACAGCTCAGGTTAGATGTTTTGGAGACAAAGCTAGAGAAGAAAGGGTGTGTTGCTTTGGACAAGTTCAGAGGAGAGATGAGGATTATGTTGGGAGGAGGATGTTAAAAGATAGAGCTGCCAGGAAAGAGGAAAAGAGGAAGACCAAAGAGAAGGTTTATGGATGTGGTGAGAGAGAACATGCAAGTGGTTGGTTTGAAGGGGGAAGATGCAGAGGACTAGAAGAAATGGAAACAGATGATCCGTGGCGACCCCTTAACTTGAGCAGCTGAAAGAAGAAGAAGAAGAAGAAGAAGAAATACTAGAACAAACTCTTCTAACTAAAAACAAAAACATTCATAATATGGGCCGGTAAGCACATCATTATTTGAATAATCAGTGATTGGTTGTTACTCATACTTTTTCTTCTGAGTAAACCGGCAATAGAAAACGTTTGTTCTAAACTTACTCTAGAACATCTTCTGCCTACATTGCATTTTTTTCCAAGTCAGTAAAGACACAATGTTACATGGTATGGTTGGTGTTCGAGGGAACAGGTTTTTGAACATTTTACTTCCCAAGGGGAACATGCCTAATGTGGCATTATTCTTCCTGTTTCCTCAGCTTTGATGCAGTTTGTGCTCTCATAAATAATACAGTGTGAGGCTGGCAGGTTGCCTGCAACGACACAGGCATGGTGCACTCACACACATACACACACATTTAGCTAATGTCTGCAAAATGTGGTGCAAAATATAGTATATGGTGTTTCATGCCATACTTCACAGAAAGCAACAAAGCACAAACTGCAAATTATGAGCAAACAGCTGCTGGAGCACTCAGCCATCCACATTGATTGCAGCAGATATCAAAATACCAGCGTTAATTGTTCCGAGCTGTTTTTAGTGCCTTGCTTCATCATCTGTGACGCATCTTAGCCCTTTTCTATCATTATGTGCCTAATAAAAATGGATATCAGTGACAGCATATTGATTCATAAGGGATTAATCTGTCTGACACACTTTAAAAGTAGAACTAGATAAACACTCATAGAAACACAGGAAAAAACTGATCCAGTTTCGTTTCAGCTTTATCACACTCCAACCTGTTTATAAGAGTGTATAATTTCTTTGTTCTTTCCTTTCTATAGACAAACACATGGACATGCCCTACAGTGAGAACAGAGCTGTGTGCTGTCACAGTCACATGCACACAGGCATGCCAGCTTTCCTCTCTGGGCTTTGCTGATGGGGCTATATTGGCCTGGGAGGGCTCCAGCATGAGGCAACGCTTAGGGACAGTCATGCCCAAGTCTGCCTGAGCAGTTTGCAGAGAGGGAGCAGAGAGCGGGCCCCCTGTGGAGCTGGTGAGGGACCTACGCCTGGATCAGGAGGTTTGGCGGTCATACTGCATTAGGGAGCTGAAACTACTTGCTTATCTGAGGGAACAGAGAGCTTTTCTGATTGATCATCTGCATTCCAACATGATGTCTAAAAACCTGGAGCTGGAAGAGCAATGAGCGCGCACAAGGCTGACACAAACACAAGCAGACAGACACACACACACACACACACACACACACACACACTGCAACATCTAACTTCTGCCACACTCTTTTAACCAATCTGTCCAATGTGCAAGATTTGGCTCAGGACATCACAAACACAGCTAACTAGCTGTATGGACTGTACTTACTGCTGCATGGTGCATATGGAAATTTTTCAGACCCTTTTTAGTCTACAAAGCACAGCACAATGGAAACGGAAATTTGTGTTAAAAAACAACAAGAAAAGAAGAAACATTCAATTCATCCTTTTAAATAAGTATTTAGAACCTTTACATAGCATTTGGTTTAAGCACCTCTGACAGTTTGTCTCTCAAGTCATCTCCGAAATTAACTTATGAGCTTGACACAGCTTTTTTAGGGGTTTAATTGTTTCAAAAGAATTGAAAAAGAAAATCATTGTTTCATTAGTTTAGCCAGGTTGCAAGAGGAGCACTGGTGCACAATCCTAATGGTAGGATACCCTATGAACCAAGAGGTCGCAGGTTCAATTGCTGTTAACTTTTCAATCGCAGGTTTGAATCCCACCTCCAACACTAACACCATTGGTGAAAAGTGAAGTGAAAGTGACTATTCTTGTCATTGTGAACCACAGCACAGCACACAATGAAACACACGAGCAGCAGGGGGCAACTGAAAGTGCATGGGGAGCAGTGATGGGGACAGGACCTTGCTCAAGGGTAACTCAGGGCAACCTAATTGTAAGGGATTACAAGATCTTCCGATCTTGGGGCAAGCTCCATAACCACTAAGGCCACCGCTGCCTGGATCAGAGCATCTGCTAAATGCATCTGCATCAGCAACTGCAAATACTCTCTATTAGGTTTAGGTCCAAACTGTAGCTGGGCCACTCCAGAAAAGTTCCCAAAGCCAACCCTGAGTGTTCCTGCTGGTATTCCTGGTACCAGTTCATTGTATTGTTGGTTCATGGTATTGTTGAAATATAAACCATCACCGCTAAGCACTCTGGAAAAAGGTTTTTCTCAGAATCTATATTTTCCTTCATCTATCTTTTCCTGTGTTCTGACTCATTCTCACAGTATGATGCTGCTACCACGTTTTAAGAATAGTACGAATAGTACTCCCAAAGTAACGCTCAGTCTCTGGTTTCCTTTACGCATGCTGCTGGAGATTGTGGTCAAACTGTTTTATTTTTTTTCTATCCGAGCAATTTTCTGTCTTGAAACAATGTAGTCCAACATGCTATGAGTAATTTTCTGGACCTCAAGGCTAAACCTTCAGACCATCTATACACAGGTGTGTGCCTTAACTAATAATGTCCAGTTTTGACTCCAGAAGAAGTAGGATGCATCATAGCATCATAATAAATGGTCCAAAAACGTAAGTAATTGGAGTAAAGAAAAAACAATAACTGTTTTCACTTTGTCACTGTGAAGTATTATGTGTAGACTGATAGAGAAAATGATTTCAATTCATTTCAAGATAATGAAAATGAAAGGGTCTGAAAACCTTTCATAGGAACCCTAATTAATATATTTTGATTATGTTTCCAAGGTCACATTAGCTGCTTCAGTCTTTATGTTGCCTGTACACTGTGTGCACAATTATTAGGCAAGTGAGTATTTTGACCATATCATCATTGTTATACAAATATTATATTATAAATCTGTATCATTTTGAATTCTAATTGGATTTAAGCAGATCAGGTGATGTGTATTTGTGTAATGAGGGAGGGTGTGGCCTTAGGAGATCAACACCTATATCAAGGCGTGCATAATTATTAGGCAGCTTCTTTCCTCCTCAGGCAAAAACGGGCCAAAAAGTGATATAACTGACTCTCAAAGGTCTTTCAGAGGGATGCAGCACTCTTGGTAAGATAATTGCTAAGATTCTTGAGTGTGATCGCAAAACCATCAAACGGCTGCAAAATGTCAACAGGGCTGCAAGAAACATGTTGAGAAAAAAGGCGCAAATTAACTGCCAAAGATTTGAAGAGAATCAAATGTGAAGCTACCAGGAACCAATGATCCTCCAGTGCTGTCATATTCCAGAACTGAACCTACCTAGAGTTTCCAGAAGTACAAGGTGTTAAGTCCTCAGAGACATGGCCAAGGTAAGGAAGGCTGAAACCCAACCACCACTCAACAAGACACATAACTTGAAACATCAAGACTGGACCAAGAAATATCTCAAGACAGATTTTTCAAAGGTTTTATGGACTGATGAGATGACAGATGGATGAGTCTGTGGCTGGACCAGTAATGGGCACAGAGCTCCACTTCCACTCAGACACCAGCAAGGTGGAGGTGGGGTACTGGTATGGGCTAGTATTATTAAAGATGAGCTAGTTGGAGCTTTTCAGGTTGAAGATGGACTCAGAATCAACTCCCAAACCTACTGCCAGTTTTTCTTCAAGCAGTGGTTCAGGAAAAAGTCTTTCAAGAAGACCATGATGTTTATGCAGGACAATGCTCCATCACATGCATGGAAGTTCTCCACTGTGTGGCTAGTAAAGACCTTAGAGATGAAAGAATAATGATATGGCCCCCTCCCTCACCTGACCCTAAAACCTATTGAGAACTTGTGGACCTTCTTAAACAGGAGATTTATGGGGAAGGAAAACAGTCCACCTCTCTGAACAGAGTCTGGGAGGCTGTGGTTGTTGCTAACCAAGCTGATTGTCAACAAAAGAAACTGTCAGACTCCATGAATGGAAGGATTATGACTGTTATTGAAAAGAAGGGTGGCTATATTGGTCACTGATTTTATTTATTTTTTTAAAATAAATTCTCACTTTAACAGATGAAAAATAAACAAGTGAGATGGGAAAATATTTGTTTTTCATTTAGTTGTGTACTTATCCTGCACTAATAGCTGCAAAATAATTGTGCAAAATAATTGTTCCTTTGTGAAACATTCAGGTTTTAGGGTTTTAAAATTTCGGATTGACTGATAGCACTGTATTTGTTCCAGATTAATACGGAGCCTCAAAATACTTGCCTAATAATTGGGCACAGGGAATATGTTTGGAGTCTGGTTCAGTTATTTGCCAACAAATTTGAATTCTGATCTAATATCTTGTGATACACTGACCCTTTCATGTTTCCTGTGGTAATGTAAAATTACCCTGTATCTTTTGCAGAGAAACAATACCATATCAAGATTTTCCTACTATACTGTATTTGACATTTATTACTCATCTCATTATAATGAATCTGATATGGATATCCTCTCCTGCTCCAGCTCACCTTGCAAGAAATGTGTCACTTTAAGCTTTCACAGAATAAAGGATAAAAGTTCATTGTCACTGAAAGCTGAAAGTTGCCAGATTTGGAAGGAAATACCTAATAGAACACTGACTCTCTCAGAACAGAGAGGTGGCGTTCTCTCTGGAGTCCAGGAAAACCTGAAGGAACTATATCGCCCCTCACCTGGCTTTGCGTGCCACTTCCTGTTATAATGGGAACAACGGAATCGCAAACAAGCCATTGAATGTCAAGGTAGTCTTGTCCCAGTAACTGTACAATTGTTAGCTGTAATGTTAGCTGTTAACTGTTGTTAAATGGAACTATCTGAGGAAACCAGAGAAGAAAAAATCTTCATCATCATGCAAATGTTTTGTGTATAAATATCTATGAAAAACAGACATTGAAAAGAATGCTCAACAGGGAAGTAATCCCTACTCATGATCACAGTCATTATCTTTGCAAAAGCCAAGTCAGATTCCTGTCCTGGATCAAGGCATAAGAATCATAGTCACTCCAATGAGGTTTTTCCATACCAGGATCCTGGATATATGACTGATTGTTGGCAGCTCTCCGGGATGGTCTTGCACTGATCCCAGAAAAACATGTTTATCTAAGTAAATGAGAATTGGGCTTAAAATCTACAGTCGTTATTTTTTTTCAAAAGGTGGTGGGTCAGGTGCCAGATAAAAAAAAAATACATGCAAATAAACTTCTCTATAAACAGACGATACAATATGCATGGGCCAATGTGTCACATGTGGATCTGCAATATTATGTTTTTGTTGCAACAAATAAACTGGGTGCATTTTATCAGTTGCTCCATGGAGACCATCCCTGTAGTTAAGAGTTGGAAGTCGCTCTGAATAAGAGCATCTGTTAAATGTCGGAAATGGAAATGTGATGTTATTTGAGTGTGAGCTGTGCCAGTTTTTCAGGTACTTCTAATCATCAACAGAAGAAAGATACCTGTCTGTGGATTTTCACTTTAGAATAATAATGACTTGTTAAGAACAAGAAAACAGAGTTAATTTAAAGTCTATTTAAATAAAACGCAGTTATTAATAACAGTTATTTAAATGCCATTTAAATAATGACTGTGTCAAGCCTATTCAAGATTGCTTGCTTGATTGTAATGTGAATCGTTAATCACAGCTTGTAGTACTGAATAGGACAAAAGGGCTTCATCAGTCTTAAGACAACATTATTTTAAATGCTGTGTAGCAAAGCTTATACCACTGCGTAAGCCAACAGGGAAGTACAATAAACATGAAGCTAAGCAAAAATGTATTTTACTATGCCTTACTCCAGACATAAACTCTGCCCCAGTGTTGTAATTTTAAAGCAACAAATTGCTATGTTGAACAAATTCAGCGCAATCAGGTAAGTGATAATTACTAGGCTGCTCTGCAACCCAACCCCCACCCTATCACAGATCCACATTAGTCATGTATGCATATGATTTTCCTCATTAAACATTAGGCTTAAAGCATGTGGACTGCAGAAGACAAAGCTTCTTCTTCAACAACCTCAGTGTGGAAAAAATACTTTTGTGGTAAGCGCTGAGCATATGTGGGCTGCAAGCTACCTCTGCACTAGATGTCTGGTTACCTTTTTAGCAACATTCTTCACCATGAGCTAGCTCTCAAAAGTGCCTTTGAATAATAAAAAACAAGGGAGAGAAAAGAAGAATCTCTCAAAGGGGCATAACATGTTCTGTCACTAGTTCTTTTTACAGCAGGAGTGCACTGAGCATGCAGGTGTGTGCACAAAGGCAGCTGGAAGACAACAATAACCAAAAATAGAGGTGAAGCAGACATGTGAATGGTCCTGCTCTGACATCCCTCCAGTCTATGTTAGTCATATGAGTCCCTCTAGTTCTCTAACACCTCTCCAAATCCCAGGACTGCTCTCCTGAGCCTCCGCACAGCAAAAACACTCTGCTATTTCCAGCCCTCAACTGGGACCGCACAGAGATGTCTGATTCTATGAACACACACTCACACACACGTACACACACAAAACCAGAGACTGTTGGGGAAAAGATGTGGGGTGGGGTGTCGGCAGTGTAGATAGACAGGGATTAAACTGTATGGGAAAACTATGGATATATATGGATATAAACTGACAGAGAGAGATGTTATATGGAGTTATGGACAGACAGAAATAGAGGGAGGGAGAGAAAGAGAGTAGACAAAAGAAAGGCAAAAAGACTGAATGGATGGATGACTGATAGAGAGAAAGAGAGAGATGGGAGAAAGAGATAGAAACTGAAAAACAGACAGACAGACAGACAGACAGATAGAGAGATACTTTGTACTTTCAGGCCTACTGCTTAGATTGTAACCTTGATTCCATAAAAGACAGAAGAATTTAGAGTGGAGGGGGAATTTTTCAAAGCTATTTCCTCACAGGTGAAGCCGATCATATGCAGTTGCATGATGGCATGCTTCCTGCTAGACGGTCCAACAGCGTCTGCAGCTGGGACCCGTATTAGTGCTTCACCAGCCAAACATTGCTAACCGAGTCAAGAGGCTGGCAGGGAGTTTCTGAGAAGATCCTCAGTAGATGATTTTTACTTGCTGCATTTACCATCATACAATTTGAGATTCAATCAACAGCTAGCTCATATTCAGCTCATCAGCAACACAGGAGCTGTGAAAATAACTGGGCTGTGTTTCGTGATGACCTTCTTTTCCCCATTACTAGAGCTGCAGCTGCCTTGTGCACAGAGCTGAGATCATTTTCAGTGCTGGGCTCGTTTGGCGGATATCGGAGTAGATTACAATGTTTAGATTTATTACAGCCCCATTGGTGAGGAAATGGCTGAGTGTGTAGAGGGTTCTCAGGGAGGTGTAGTATCTTGATATGATTAACATCTCTGATGGATAGGCTGTCCAAGAGACCTCAATTAGAGAATAACTATATCAATGACAAAGAAAGTCAATTTGACCACACAACTGCCAGGCTGCTGAGTCAGCTGTCCACAGCTTGACACAATCACCCTCAACTGGCCTGTAACTCCAGCACATGCCTGCAGAGAAAGCGGGCAAAACATGACCATGAGCTTCAGAGTGAAAGATGACGCTTCAATAAATTCAACTTAACGTTTATTTTAGCTTAAAATCAAATAATAATAAACTCACAAATGAATACATAAATGTACACAATGCATACATTTTTTAAAAGTTATGAACTCACTGTGCTTATCTACCTGTCTATCTATGTCTGACTGTCCACTTACAAATCTTATCTCACATGATATCTCTAATGTCCTTTAAGGACATATCTTATGTGTCAAGCCATGCCAAAAGGAAAATAAAAATCAGGTGAGCAGAGGTTTAGCTCTATGTCGGTCATGACTTATGGGTTTATACTACAGCCAAACCCAGCATTTGCTAAAGGACGTTTCAGTGTGTAATTTATGGTGACTAAGGTTTATTGTTTTCCACTAACCTGTCCAGAAAGTACAAATTTTACTGAATCAAACCTGGAAGAGAGAGAAGGGGAGAGAGAGAGAGAGAGAGAGAGAAACAGAGACTTTGCACTTTGTTTGACCACATCTGCCCTAATATCATTTTGGAGTGTGTGACTTTTTGAAAAGGTGCCAGTTGCTTAGACAACACGAGCAGAGAGACAGATGGACAGATGGACACTCTCCTGTGTTCCCCAGATTTTATGAGCAGATCTACGTGAATATGTCATCTTCTACACCCTTTCGGGTCAGAAGTGAGATTCAGTGACTGGCACGAGACCCTGGTCCACAGTTTGCCTTGTCAGAGAATATCCCATATTCACTGTGAGGAAAGTGGAAAACACACTTCTCACATTTAACAGAAGGGGAATTCTCAACTCCATGAACAGCAAAGTTTGGCATGTAGGCACTGAAAAAAGCAATACAGGAAAGGATACAGTTAAATTATGTAGGGGTCCAGCTTGAGCACTCTGATTGTGTTAACAGCACAGAGCCTTGTTAGCACTAAAAAAGATTCCTCAGCTTAGCCATGTCAACTCAGGTCTCTAAAGTAATATACAGTTTATCACATACGTGTTTCAGATGTGTTAGTTCTACTTCAGAGCTCGTTTTTATTGTGAAATAATTAAATTAAAGGTCCTGGTTCTGGTAAAATTGACTGTTATATCCACTGTATCTGATGCATAAAGAAAAAAAAACTTTCCATGACAGACATACAGACTGCATTTTATATATTTATGAGTATAAAATGCCCATCTAAAGGTATGGCTTAATCTAATAGCCAGTAGATGGCAGTCTGTGGTTTGAGCTGATGGTCCAGCATCAGGGGCCGAAAAGGGAGACAGTTCAGCAGAGGTTCAACACTATTGAACAAGTTACATTCACTAGGATCCAAGCACTCTGAAAGGACTACATCAGCTGCTTCACAGGAAAGTCTGCCCTGCATCAGAGAATCAGTTAGTTTGATCACTGCAGATAGCTGGAACTTTCTTTACTTCACAGGAGTAAAGGAGAACTCTCCTTTACAGCTGTAATTTTGGAGAAGGCCTCCCTGCTCCACTGTCAGTCAGAAAGTTTTCAGCCATACAGGCCTACATAGTTAATAAGTGCACAGTATGAAACATGTTTGACAAGTATGCTTTCAAGGACACCAGGCTTATGTTTTACAGTGCAGTGAAGTTTCAAACGTGAAGGCTAATCCTCTAATGTGGCTTATTTCTGCCTTTGGAGGCGTGCCAAAAAACCCCATCTACACTGCTGCTCCTAAATCTTGTCTTTTTTAACCTCGGTGTCATGGTTGCCTTCATGCTACGGGGTTTCATCCTCTGATATAAATCTTCATTTGCAAGATGACAGCATAAAAGGCCCTTACATAACCATCCACCTTCAGACCAATGTGAATGGTAGTTGTACTTTTGCCAGTGGACAGGAATTTACTTGGTCCATACAAACAAGTGTGTTGAAGGCTGCTAAAGGCTGTAACAGGGCAATTTCCAACCTTATAGGTTAAGAACAACAGACACACACACACACACACACACACACACACACACACACACATTCCAGGCTTTCAGACTTAAAATGAAAGTTATCTGTGCACATTTCAGTGTCACTAAGTACAAATTACAACACTTTTTAGTTCCCCTCATTTCAGGGCATCATAATGTTTGGAATAATGTTTTGGTAGGTGCATTAAAGCAGCCATGTTTAGTACTTTGTTGCAGACCCCTTGCATGAAATAACTGCTTGAAATCTGTGATTGACAGACATCACTAGGTGCTGAGTATCTTCAGCATGTTGCAGGCATGTAATTGGATTTAAATAAAGTGACTCCATTTCTTAGCTTTGAAAAGCAGTGTTTTTGTGATCACTGCCTTGTTTCTATATGCCTCAGAATTCAATGTGCAAGTGCTGTCAGCAGTTACATCATCAATATAGATAAGTGTTCCAGTACCAGTACCAGCTATATATGCCCAAGCTGTAATACCCCCACCACCATGTTTAACAGATGAGCTGGTATTCTTTACATCTTGGGCAGTTCCTTTCTTCTCTACACTTTCGCAAACAGGCCATCCTGTTTTTGTGGCTAACTAGTGGTTTGCATCTTGCAGTATTGCTTCTGTATTCCTGATCATGAGGTCTTCTTTAGAAAGTAGCCTTTGACAAAGACACGCCTGCTCCTGAAGACTGTTTCTGATCCGTGGGAAAGGCATTTGGGGATTTTTCTTTACCAAAGGCTACACTTGGAAAGGGCTGGACTGAGTTCTCCTGTCATCAGCAGTGAAGATGTTCTTTGGAGTTCACCAGTGCATTTTTTGTTCTTAATGATATTCCAGGCAGTTGATCTTGGTAATCCAAGTTTGACTGATATTTAAAATGGTTTTATTCTTGTTTCTCAGCCTCATAATAGCTTCCTTGACTTCCATTGCAACAGCTTTTCTCCTCATGTTGAACGATGGCAACTAAAGACTTCAAATGGTAGAAGCAAACCTTGGTGTCTTCTCCCTGCACTAATGAAGCAATGAAACTTACCTCACAAACACAAACACCTGTGAAGCCAATTTGTCCCAAAATTATGGTGCCCTAAAATGCAGAGGAGCATAGGGGTAAATCAAGGAAAAATGGGTCTTTGTCCCAAATTTTATGCAGGCTTAAAATTTAGAAATCAAAAGATATTCTTTCTTCATGTTGTTACATTTTTAATGGCTTAAATGGTCTTATGCAAACTAAAATGCAGCACACTAACTAACCACTGCTTCTATTATCATCGGCATTGAAATAAGCACTTTACTAGCCACTTAAAATGCACAGGGTAACACGAAAAAGGCAGAAAAATGTAAGCAACTAAATTATTTCAACATGGTTGAGGGGAAAAGAGCCCATATACCCACAGTTCTTAAATATTAGAGAGAGAGAGAGAGAGAGAGAGAGAGAGAGAGAGAAAGAGAGAGAGAGATGTTTTATCCACTTTTCCCCCCTTATAATCTAAGCTATGAAGCACCAGGTTGTTTTTCATCTACAGCTGAACCAATTATAATCATGACAGTGTGTCTGTATTTATTCGAATCTTTAAAGAAACACTGAACTTTTTTAGTCAAAAAAGACAGTATAAAGCGTGAAAGGAAACTAGTATTTTGACATTTTGTTGCTGTTATTTAATATAGTTCCTCTGCATAATGACTCAGCCATAACACTGCAAACACTATCAGGCAAAGCGAATAATATCTTGTTACAGTGGTCCTTGTCAAGGGGTGGGACATATTAGACTATTAAGCAGCCATAGAAGAATTAGTTCTTGATGTTGATGGCAAGGCAGATATTGTTGAGTCTTTCTGGTATGCAGTGGTTATCAACAACCAAAAGAGGGTCAAGAAATGACAATGTACTGACAATGGTTATGGGCACCCAAAGTTCATTGATGTACAAGGGACGTGAAGACTTGCAATAAAAGAGCAACTGAACCACAAATTGGTGAGAAAATGCATGCAGCCTATACTGAAAGAACTCACAGTGCATCACAGCGTGTTGTGCATGTGGTTACATAGCCACAGACCAGTCAGAGTGCCCATGCTGACAATTGTCCACACTGAAAGTGAACTAATGAATCATATTTGCTTTTGCATCACGTAGAAGGCCCAATGCATGTGCCGACCACAACTTATCAGGGTGAAAAGGATCAACTGCGAACATCTTGGTGCTAAATAATGACAGCAGACTTAGCAGTTAGATGGGGGTATGATCATTAAATATATGGAAAGAATGAAGGAACATCTTTACTGTTTATCATTTATGTCTAAAAAAAAGCACAGAATTTTCTGTGATGTGGATGCAAGTTATGTTTCACAGATTCTCTTTTCGTAGCCAAAGGATTATTACCGTACGCTCCTGGAGAATGTGTTTATGGGAAAGACCTTAATTTAACAACACTGCTATCTTTCAGCAAGGAACATTTCTGTTTTCTATCAAGCTTGTTAATGACTCTTATTTTATTGTGTCTTTAAATTGCACACCTCACAAGTAAGTGGGCAGAACTACTGCAGTTTGCATGATAAACTGCAATCTTAGGTAATTGCATATTGTGCTGACATCAAGGCATGTAAAGTGTGTATTCATAAGTACAAAATATGAATTAAAAAACAGTTTTTACAGGGAAAATCAGGACAACCTGAAGGCAGTAGTTCCAACCAATACTCAGAGCAATAAGTAAAGGGCAATTTTAAATCTTTATGCTTATCAGTACACACATTTCTGTTCTGATTGCACGGTACGCAGTATGCAGTAGAAATATGCACTGAAAGAATAATCTGTCAAAAAGTGTTGAATACTTGTTTCCCCTCACTATATATGTGGTGTTTGCTCATGAGTTACTACAATGCAGTATTGGTGACAAAGAAAATACAGCATGGCAGCTATCAGTCAATCTGCCCACCCTAGGCCTTTACTTTAACAGCTGCATTCAATGAACTCCTGCCAGCACACTATGCATCTCTGTAACCCCATAATCCTGCTGACTGATGAGCAAAGCCCATATTCTTAGTATAAAATCAATCAGCCATCGCTGGACCTCTTAGAACTGCTCATGACCACTGCAAGCATGAAAGCTGTGGCAATTCCATGGAAAAAGATCAAGTTTGAAATGACTGTAATCCTAGCAGATAGTGATTAAGCCTTCGTCCATTGTTCTGTATCTGGATGTTGTCTGGAATGTCCCCTCATTCAAAAGAGTACATAGTTTAACCATGTTCGGAATGTGTCCATATCCAACAGTCCTGATCTGGAGGTAGTCGAGTGGTTCAGAGTGTGCCTTAGTGCGTGTGTGTGTATGTGTGCATGCAATGCGACCAGCCTGGCAAAATACAGCACATGTACTCCACACAGTTTTTAGAAGAGCTCTTGGCACTTATTTTTGGGAGTGTGTGTGTGTGTGTGTGTGTGTGTACTCTGATGTTTGCTTTAAAATGCAAAAGCTGAAAAGCTATGTGTTGCACGTGAAAGACACATAGTCTTACCATTACATAAGGCGTATCTTTCTTTTGATCTTTCTTTTAACCATGCTACAGCAATTGAATAAACCTACATAGATCCATATTTTCCTTACCTCTGTAACATTCTAAATTGAAAAATGTTTTATTAGGCAAACACAATGCAGCTTGTATAGGTTATACCTGCACCATACCAGTCTGATTTACAAATTTAAACCCTGAGCATGGACATGAGGTCTGATCAATATCTGGTTGCAGAGGCTACACTTGGAAAGGGCCGAATCTTGACTTTGATGCTGATCTAATCACCATGACTGGATCACTGTGATCAGACACAGGGCCTATGTGACTGAAAACCATTACAGCCATGCTAACTTTTGAATTTCAGTGTTTCGAATGAAGGTCAAGGCAATTTAAACTTTCTACTCACCAGTACAGAAGAGCAAGGAAGACTAGGAAAAGTCCCAGAGAGATGGAGAATCCACTGGCCTCAGCTCCCAACATCTTCAGCATTCTATGAGCAGCCCTCAAACAGTAGAAGTAAGAAACCTACCAGATGGAGAGAAGGTGTTTGTGTATCAAACACAGAGTGCAAATACAAACACTCACTCACTCAACTCATTTTCATCACTGCTTGTCCTAATTAGGGTCGTTGGGAGTGCTGGAGCCTATCCCAGCCCTCACCGGGCGAAAGGAAACAGGTTACCAGTTCATTGCAGGGCACAAATACAAACAAAGCATCAAAAAAAAAAAAAGCTTACACTAAAGATTATCATTCATTTTTCTCAAAGGTCCTTACTAATTACCAACTCTAAACAGCATATACTCTTAGTGCTTTTATTAAGCATGTTATTCATGACAATATTAACTAGCCCTCTCTAGCAGTCTAGCTTTGTCTGTGTCTGGCACTCACTCTTGCTTATTTAAAACTGAACGGTGAACGAGGGGAAAATACCAGTCACTGAACAAACAATATGATCCACACAAAAAAAAAAAAAAAAAAAAGAGTCTTTCTTTTCTTTCCACCTGGTCATGAACAGAAGACAAATAGAGTGCTGATATCAATAAGAACTTTTGTGCAACATGGGGACAATATAACCTTGCTTGTCCATTCCCACACATTAATGAAATTGATTTGTTATTCTTTTTCAATGTTTCACATTAAACTACTTTAAGCAAGCCTCTGATGACAGACCTGAACATGTTATGCTCAGGAAAATTACAACACCTTAGTGTTACACCCAGAACAGCCACATGGAATGTTGCATATTGAGAAATGGAGGAAATGTTTCAACTGGCCATGGCTCATCATCAGAGACCCAGATTAAACAAGCCTATCGGCAAAGAATGATTTTGTTTTCCTTTCAAGAGTTATTAGCTGAAGAGTGCTCTCAGTTATTCAGTAGTTATTATGAAATTACCATGTAGGTTTAATAATCATGGGAGTGAAGAAGGTGTAAAGGCTTAATGGGTTGAAATGGAACAGTATTATTATAAGATTGTGTAAATACATGGGGAAAGAATTAAGTTTACAAAGAAAGCATTCAGAAGACAACAGTTAGAAAATTGCTTCCTCTATTGTATCAACTTAAGGGTTCTTTGCACCTTCATTTATAACTGCACAGTTAAAAGCTAAATTTTTATGTAGGACACTTTGGACCCCAGGCTATTCTATTTAGAACTAGGATGTAACAATATACATGTTTTCAGGTTTTCAATTTCTTTAGTGAAAGTGGAAAGGTGAAAGTGAAAGTGACTACTCTTGTCATTGTGAAATGCAGCAAAGCACAACATAATGAAACTCAACCTCTGCATTTCACCCATACACATGTGCAGCAGGGGGCAGCTAATGAAAGCGCCTGGGGAGCAGTGACAGGGACAGTATCTTGCTCAGGGGTACCTCAGGGCAAAGTACTAGTGAGGGAATTGAACCCTCAATCTTCCGATCCGGGGCAACTCCCTAACCACTCGGCCACTGCTTCAGAGGTAACAAAAATTATCACAATAATAATAATACGGTCATATTGTCCACCACAACATGATTTCAACTTTTTTTTTTTTTTTGGTGTAAAAAGCCCCACAATTTCACCATAAGGGTAACCAGAAATGTTTTCAAAACTCTTTTGTCTGTTTGAGCTGTATCAAAAGCAGTGGATACTCATTCAGAATGCCTAGCATCATGATTTGAAGAATTTCTGCAGAAGCATTTCCTGTCTAGACCAGGAAATGAACAAGAACATACATATGTGTACAAAAACTCAATCACCACAGTTTAGCTCTTATTTGTCTATACTTTTTTGCTTACTCTCAACAGACAAAGTTTCATCTAAGCATCAGATCTGACACTAAAGATAACTGACTCTAACAAAGTGAAGTCTCTAAAGATAAGCCTAGAAAATATACCATGTACTTATTGTGCTAACGCCTATTTTTTTATGCCATTCAAAATGTGGACAAAAAATAGAAGTTAAGGAGAATTGCAGAAGACAAGGCAAGATCTGGAAAATCTCTAGTCAGGTATAAAAAAGGGACCAACAGAATGATTTAGCTGGCACTGAACTGTAGATGCACTGGCCCAATGAGTTTTTGCACAAACATCATGGAAGGGTCATAAGAAGGTAACTTCAACTGTGATTTAACTGCAGATTATAACACTGAATTAAAAAACAACCTTTAACAACAATCATGAAAGCCATGTCAGGAAAAAAGAGCTGTTCAATAAAAGAACAGCTTCCCAGCTATTATGAATCAGGGTGGATGGAATATACTTTGAGGTTGCATGGATACCAGTGGCACAGGATCCTTCAGTAGGAAGACAAAATGAAGGTTTTTAGGCTTTAAAGTGGCTTTCGGCATTTCCAGGCATGAATATTATTGGAAATATTTGGGTAGAGCTTAAACATGGATGACAGCTTTAAACACTGGTGCACTGGTGCAAGGGAAAAAGAAAAAACACTTCCTCACTAAGGAACAAAAGGACCAATAGTTTAGGACTGACTTTTGTTAAATTCAGGAAATAAACAACAAACGTGCGTTTGAATATGATTAAATTTTTGGGTGTTCGCTTTAACTATTTAACTGTTACCAGGTGTGCTTGAATATTTACAACTAACTGTAAAATACAACACCAAACCAAAACTTCAAGGGTTGTGTTTTAGTTTAAAATCTTCCAAACGTGGGTTAAGTTTGCTCCACCAGACACTGGTTGCAGGTTGCTGGTAAAAGAATGCATTATCGACTGTATTGTTGATGAAGAGACCCAAACTAACATTACTATACTGGTTCAGTCTATTGTGGAAGAACTGCAACTCAGAGGAGATGATGATACTGACAGTGGATGATGGGGCAGCAGCTCATACTGCTTTACAGATCATGTAAGTAGGAAGGCATTCCTCCTCAACTCTTTGCAAGCAGTCTTCTGCTGTGATCAGTCACTACAGGCAGGCCATGATATAATTGATATATTGCAAATTTATTGTTAATACTGAGCCACATTAATCAATGAACTCCTCACGTTCAGTATCACACTGGGCTGCGGTTTACTGCACTACGTATGTCCTGTCCAGTCCAGAGCTGCTGTTTTCTACACCTGCTGAAGATCTGCCCTGTTGTTTACTGGACTGCTCTACCTGCTAGATTACAGTCTGCATTCATAACTAGAATCTGATACACATCAAGGTTTGCATTACACTGTATGCAGATTTAGATTTTCTTTTATTGCTCCTTTTTCCCAGGAAGATACTACTGAGACTTTTTTGGGGAAAGAAAAAGCAAAAAGGGACTAAACCAAATCCAATCGATATGCAACAAAAAATATAACCAATCGTTGGTCATGTCTACATCATTTATTTCAGCTTTTACAGCTGCAGCTGTAAAAGTCAGCTGGGATCCGGCTGACACTTTCTTCTCTGAAGCTGAATGAAGTGCAGAGCAGTCCAGCCTCGATAAACCACTGAAACGTACAGAGACAGCTTATAGGATCTGTTTAAAGAAAATAAAGATCCGCTTGATCATTTTCAGCTTTTAAACTGAGCCCAACCTATAATGATTCGTGTTCCAGTACCTTGTACTTTGCACCACAGCATGCAATGATTTATGCTACAGAACAAACAGGGCAAACGATTTCTAGACTTTAATTACACGTTTACAAACTCGGGTCCACTAACAGCACTTAGACTAAGTGTTTAACTGACCTCTGGATTAGGAACGGTTTTTGTTAGGTTCATTACTTTATATCCCTTACCTCCTTTCCTGTGAGCCCACGGTGCTGTTTGTTGACAAGGAAGTGCTCTTGGGTAATGTAGTTTTTACCGGAAGTGAAAGAACTACATTTAAACTCGTTGGCCTCTGGTAGTTGTAGTTCATCAGAATATCCGAAAGAAGGCTCGGTGTTTTAGATCATTCTGTTTTTTACTCAGGATGTAAGTTCTTTTACACTGTGTAGTAAAAAGATCTGACACTATGTTATCATTTAAGTACGTGTAAAATTAATGTAAAATATTTAAAATACCCAACAGACTCCGCAGTACATCACTGCTGAGAGTAACTGGGACGCAGTTCTCCTAAATGTATTACATGCGGCCTGGAAAGTGGGACAAACATACACGTGCCTTGGAAATGTGAAAAATACTAAAGTTCTGGAGAGAAAGAATATGTGAAGCGAGAAAGGCTGTTTTCAGATGTTGGACCTCCTGCACGGATTCGTACCTTCATGAAGTTTAAGAAGAGATGGCAACCAGTTCAGGAAAGATCCCTCCAGAGTTTTGCCCTGCATTAGGAATAGTGTCAGACCTGAAAATATCATACTTAAATCGTTTGATTACCTGCTGGTGCGAGCATATCTGAATATTTGGACTTCTTTTTAAATTAATTCATTAATTCATTTGTTTATTTTTCTTTGTGTGATTGTCTTACTGAGAAATATCTTCATGCTTACATCTTATTTTTGAGAATTGTCTGTAAAATATGAGCTGTGATTGTTAGTTCAGATTTACTGAGAAAAAAAGTGGATCTGTACATATTGTAAACCGGAAACAATGTTTAAAGCTATTGCAAGTTCCCGAAGAAAAAAGTGTTTATAAATATATAAATGATATAAATATAATAAAGATAGGAACATTAATTTAGAATTACAGATAATTACAGTTAGTTTAGGAATGAGCAGGATTATTTTTGGAGCAATTTTTTTATTTTAACGTCTCTATGACCTCCATAATTTTCACACTCTTTCACTTTGTGCAGACTATGTGTTTTCTAGAAACTCAGAAACGGATCGTCGGTCGGTGTAAACATTAGTTCTGATTTAAAGATAAAACTGCGCTTTATTTTCTGGTGGATGGTGACGGAGCGGGATTACAGATTATTCCCGGTTGCGTGAATCTGTAATCCGACTCCGCCCCCTTTCACTCCGTCAAAATCCAGCCACCTGATTGGTGGAAACGGTTCAGGCATCAGTAAAGGAACTCAGCATCATCCAACCGCGTTACCTACAGATCAGAAAAGCGCGTCTGCAGAAACACAACCTGCATTTAACGGGCTGTTTATTTACAAGACAAACTAATAAAAATCCCCACTCACTCTCTTCTTTCTTCATGACTGGTGCAAAACTCTACCCCTTCCCAAAATATCTTTTCACAAACTTTTATTTCACTTTAATTACTTTGTGTCTGACAGTCTATTTTCATCTAAAATTAAGAATGGCTCAAATAAATATAAAAATAATGTTTGTGCAGTAAGTGAAGTGAAATGTAAACTGAATGACTGACTAAAGGAACGATTCGTTTAATTTGATTTATTTATTTATACTTGTATTATTCATTTAAAAGGTTCTGTGGTTGGACATATATAACTAAATGTAATTGGTAATTGATCTTTAATTACACAGTAATGATATATGTGAGAATAAACAGTGTACAGCATGCGCACAGTTTCTAGAGGGGGTGTCTCTCGGTGATCAGTGAGATAGTCGATCGATTAGTCCGCAGGCTGGGCTCTGCTCTCTCTCGGTCGGAACTTTTGCAGCTGCTCTGCTCTCAGAGCTTCACAGAGCTGAACCCGAGCAGCGCGCGGGACGGACTGGACCCGGGCTGAGGACCTCGGACTGAGCCCGACCTGAACACCGCGGACGGACTGGACCGGGGCCGCTGCGCCGCGCTCAGTCCGCTGAAGTTGCGGGAGCGTTTTTATCTGTATTCCTGCGCGCGGGCGGTGCGAGTCCCGCAGCTCTGGATGTGGCTCTTCTCTTTTCTCTCCTCCTGATGAACTGGGCCAGTAATGCAGGAGGCGGCGGCGGCTCTGTCCGCGGCGCAAGATGGCAGGGTTTTATTGAGTTCTGAACGGAAAGCTCTCTTCATTTTCTGCCATGAATAGCAGGAGAACCTGCGCCGATGGCCCCTGTGTACGACGGTAAGAGACTGAGCGGAGGGAGGTTATCGGAGAAAAGCGGCGCCTCGTGATCCGCACTTCAGCCGCGCTCACACACGGCTTCTCTCTCTCTCAGCGCCAGCAGTCAGGTGTTGCGCTCGAGAGCTGCCTCAGGAAGCCGCAGGCAGGTTTGTCCGTTGGGTTTGCGGAGAGATGAGGCGTCTTCAGCGGCGGTCGGGCTGTAAGCACACTGACCTGCTCCGACGTGCCGCTGTTGTTTTTGATGGGGACGATTGAAGCAAAGCGACGTTCATGGTTTCAGTCTGCTGAAACGTTGCGTTTTGTTTTAGAGCAGAAACAATAAAGAGAGAGCGAGGGAGAGAAAAGTGGAGCCCCCTGAAGCAAGCACTCCGAAGCCACAGAAATGCTCATTTTTATCCCCAAACATGCCTCTGTGCTGCCTGGACTCCAGAGCTGGACTCCAGCTTGATGTGTGATGTAGTTTTTTAATGCGTCAGTCAGAAGTGAGGCTCTTGTGCAGTCAGTGTCCTGCTGCAGCGCCGGGCTGTGTGACTAATCCCGCTGTAAAAAGGGCTCAGGGTGTTTCAGACGACAGTCCAGCCGGCTCGGGCTCCGTGCTGGTGTGATGGATTATTGTGGCTGAGCATCACCCTCTGATCCAGGGAAAGACAGGGCCACGGTGAGAAACAGAGGGAAGGACCAGGGATGAGGACAGGACAAACTTCTGGAAGCTCAGGGACACATTTGACTGTTCATACCTGAACAGGAGAACGTGATCACAGACACTTAGTCTAATTGTCCACCTTTAGTCCAGATCACTGATTTGCACACATGAATGGTAGTCTGAGGGGCTGTAACTGATCAGTAAATATTCTGCAATTGCTCATTACTGTTTATTGGAGGATTAATTGAGTCCCCTTACTCCCCCTGCTGGTGACAACCTGCACAGCCCGAAGCACCCAGGAGGTTCTGCCCTTTCCCTTTAATGTTCTTTACCTCTGCACAGTAAAACGTGTAGCACGGTCACAGGATTTGCACCTTAAAATCTTTAAGGTGGTACGAAATCCTTTTCCATCATTGCGCCGGCTGCCTTTCATGGCACTGATGTATAATTAAAGCCCAGCTGCGCTGCAGGGAGCCGGAACGCTGGACGCTGAAGCCTGATGCAACAGAATGATAGACTGATTAGAAGCTGCTGCATTGAATTTTGAAGACAATAAAGGTCTGGGAGGCAGTCTGACACTCGTCACAGCCATCAGCGAGCCTGCCTGCAGTGGCATTTAGAGAGAGATTGCGAACATGCCATGCAGTCATGAGTAAACCCACTGGACTCATTTTTCGGAAGGGATTATGGGGTTCAGCAGCGGGGATCGTATGGGGAGGAGAAGTTAACGGAAGGGAAGCTAAATCTCAAAATACAATTAGACATTTCACTGACAGTCAGTTAAATGCATGACTTTATATGACATTTCTTCATCGTGGGACCTCAAGAGTATGTCTCAGGATTACTTAGTGAAGAAACAGGCCAAGTGAGTGGCTGCTTTATATAAAATGTCATGTAATAATTATAACTGCAGTACCAGGATGGGATTTTAAAAGAAATGATGAGTGAGAAAGTGGAAGTCATTTTGATTTCAGTTCAGTTTAGTTTCAGATTTTAACATGATGTTTCAGTTTCTTTCTGCAGTGTTTCTACTAAATAGACTTGCAAATCCTGTTTTTCTCAGGATGTCGTTCTGCCTCAGTCTCTGCTTAGGTCGTGTTTAAGTTATGGACAGTTCATTTACTCTACAGCCTATGACAAATTTGGGATAATCTTTTATTTAAGCATAGCATCCCTGATAAAAATCCACCACTACATGTTGGAGTATGTCTTTGGCATTTATTATTACATGCTAATTATAAGGTACAGTGAAGGTGAAGTATGGTTTTGACTTACTGAGACATCTTGTGATTTATTTATGTTGTGTCTGCTCACTCTTTTCACTGCTGATTGGAATTTAACCTACCAGACAGGTCATCATTTTGGATGTGGGCCGCAGTGAAAATTTGTTCAGAGAAACTCATTTGAAGTTGGTAAATGACATCTACACACTAGACATCTTATATTTAGCTTCCTGACCTGCTTTTTTGCCCCCAGAATTATGACAGAAAGGAATATTATAGCTCTAATTGGAGGAGCTGCGACTCTGAGAACACTTTATCCTGTGTGTGTGTATATACATATAGCCAAATGAAACATTTTTCAGCTTTTGCTTATTTATAATGCTTAATCATTTACAGGAGGCTATGCTAATTTGTGCCTAGTGTTAAAGTCATTGTTTTCTCAGAACTGTCATTTTAGAACAGCCATGGCTTAATTGCTTCAGTTTAACAGTTTAAAGAAAGAGACCATGAATGTAGATGTTTGCCATGCCGGTCTGCAGTTGAAGTTCTGTTTCTTTTCAGCTTGTGTGTGTGTGAAGATTTGTGGTGGAGACCCAGTGTTCTGGCTCTTGTAGGCCAGACAGACCAGTAATCTGGGGACGTAATAGCCCGGGAGCCTGACCTCATAACCCAAACTGACATTTTGATGAATGCCTGTTGTGAAGAGGACCAGTATGACTTGTCTTAAACTGCAGAAAAGATCATGTTTATTAAGACTGAGTAACTTCCCAAGCATATAGCTGAGTATTAATTGGCAGAGACTATAACCATGACTACACTCTGTTCACGTTATAGTTCACTTATTGCGTGCCTGCAGTTTGGTGAATGTCTATATTATCCATTTTAATCAGATGTAAGGGTTCACTGAATTCACAAAGGCTGAATTTCTCTGACTTCTTATTAAATTTCCTAAATAAAAATTTGACACAACTATGAATAATGCAGTATATAATTAAAATTCCAGCCCTTGCCATTTGGAAATTTCACTTTTTCAAATGGCAGTTTCATTAAACGAAGGAATAATTGCACAGCCCTCAATCAACCCCTTAAACTCCAACTCCATTAACCCCGTCAACTCCAACACAAACTGAAAAGAACACAGAGGTCTTTCATCTTACGTACTCTTACTAATGACTGTGTTGACTTTGGGCTTTATTCGTGTAGAAATACTGCAGCAGTGTGAAGTTTATTTTGTGCATCTCTTATTTGTTGTCATCCAAGAGTTTGTGTGTTTTACGGTGCCTTGTTTGGCTATGCTTGGGTTATGGCAGGTGGCTGGGACATTCTGTTCTAATAAGTGAGTGTTATACTAGGGCTATTTGAACATTTTCTCTGCTTTCCTCAATTTGGCCTTGTTTTTTGGCTTAACTCCTACCCTCTTCAGTAAACTTTCTTGTTGACTTTGGACACCTCCTCTCAGCTGTCCGTGGCCTTCACTTGAGTTACCCTTTATTGGAGAACTGCAAGCAAAACCTTAAGATTTTGAATTTGTGTTGTAGTTGTACTAGCTGTGCGGAAATTCTGTGTTAAAAATGTCGGAAAACTGTAGCTTCTGCAGCATGAGCTGTTGCTTGTATCCACTTATATTTCTAATTTACCATAACTGCTTGTATTCTTTTTTTTAAGTATGGTAACTTAATGAATGAACGAATCTTTCCAGGGCTCCTGAAAGGCATTTTGCTGTAGTAAAGGTGCGGTGTAGCCACTGTGAGCTGATTAGGCTGTCCACATCTCATTTTATGCCCCTTTGAAGGCTGAAGGATATCTGAGCCTTCAGATGTTTAAGGGGAAATGGCTCACAGGTGTGTGCTGTGGTCCTCTGGCAAAGCAGATGGGGGTTGCGTACTCCTGACAGTCACCAAGAAGCTGGGGGGGGGGGACTTTTTAGCCTGTACCTCTGAATACTGCTGCCTTCCATAACAGGATGTTGCTCAGCAATAGACCCACAGGCAATGAGATGCATTTGCATGAGTGGCGTAGTAGAAGCTGTATTGTTGTACTACATTCCTAATTAAGCACAGTGCTGTACACTGCAGCAAGTCATCATGTTACAACACTTTGGACGTCCGCATGTTCTTGTTAGTATTGTAAGAGATATATTTGCCTCTTAAACAGATGAATGAAGAAAACAAGTCTACGCCATCCCCTTTGACTCATACCTTGCACATCCCACCTTGTGCACTTTTTGCATGCAAGCAGACACCCCTGGTGAGTTCAGCATTGCTCTGCAGTCATGCAGAAAGACAAAAGGATCCGGCCAGCCTTGAGCTTTATTTTTGTCTGTTTGTCTTTTAACCCCTTAAAGCCAAAAGGCTAAGACTGTAATAATGAATATCACGATCTCATGTTGAAAACATGGTGACAGTGTGCATTGAGAAGAATAGACATTCTGTTAATAATGATATCTAATACGTTTATTTTCTTTTTGAAACACCAGAAATCAATGCTGATCAATAACTCAGTCCCATGTGTTCTCCACACTCCGCCTCCCTCCCAGCACTAGTCTCATTAGCGGTTTATGCATCATGGATACAGTCATCATTTTTGCTCATTTGAATTTAGTTCAAATTGTGTGGAGAATTTTGAACAGGGAACCTGTTGTGAATCAGTCTTATCGTGGGTTTAAAGTGTCATTGCATCTGTACTGTAGGCCCATTCTGTAGAAATTCTTTTTCCCTATCATCACAACATGCATGATAGTTTAATTGCTAATTTATTCATTATTGCATGTTTATGTTGAATAATTACATTACACAAGGTTTATTATTTATTTGCCCATAATGATTATTAGGTTTACGAAATTAGATAATTAGATAAATTAGATAATTATGGTTTACTAATATAAAGGTCCAGCCTAATGGTTTAATAATTAGGTTTTTGCGCTTTTCGAGAGACATGAGATATGGCAAACAGGAGTTTGAAAACTCAAAAACACAAAAAACAATGCAAATCAATTTGAGCGGTACCCTTAAAATTGAAAATCTAAACAATTACACAGATGGCCTGTGCTCTGTTGTGTAGTCTTTTATAGATGAGCTTGTGTTTGCCTTCTTAGAATAGCAGGTAAGTGTGGTGCTGAAAACACAGGAAGGAATGCAGCAAAGGAAGATGAGGAAAGGGAATGCACAGATGAAAGCGGTATTTTAAGACAACCACAAATGGCTCCTTTTTGGCTTATTCCTCCTGGTCTGGGGCTTGCGCTTTTTTCTGTCCAGGGTGGGGTCCACACTGGCATGTTTCCTTTGATCAGATATGAGAGGATGGGTTCATGCTGGGGTCTCTCTCCACTACATTGTTCCGCCAGCCAGAGGAAATGAAAGGGGGCTTTGCTGCAGCCGGATTTGTTGGGCTATAATCACATGGCAATTACTCCTTCATGAAGGGCACCATTCATTCTGCCTTCACACCTATAGTTACTGCCACCAGGACTCATATCAGCAGCCACTGAATGATGGAATGTAAACAGCACGGTGCAACACACAATTCCTGCTTCGCACAAAAGAGCCGCTGTTAATGGTAGTAAAATGTGTGTCATTGAGATGCGCTGAGGTTTATGGTGCCTTTGGCCAGAGGAATGCCCACGTTCTTTTTTCACATCTGTGGCTCCTAATGTAAATGTGCACGGGAAGGCCTGGGTAACTCTGAAGGCGTAAATTCCAGTCTACATTAATACCTAAATTATCGACTAGTTGCACAGTAGTTGCAGGATCACTAATTTTTATGATTTTATTATGATCTTACTTCAATAGTGTTGGATCAAGATTAGATTACATTTATGCGATACTAATAGCTGAAAATGTTTTGATTCGATCAGAATTGTCAGACGTCTTCTGGAAATGGTATTATTATCCATCCATTATCTGCCGCTTGTCCCAAACGGGGCCGCGGGGGAGTGCCGGTGTCCAACCCAGCGCACACAGGGCAAGGACGGGGGACACACCCTGGACAGGTCGCCAGCCCATCGCAGGGAGGAGCGGGACGGGGACGGCACCTTGTTCAAGGGTACCTCAGGGCAACCTATTGGGAAGGGGTTTGAACCCCCGATCCTCCGATCATAGGGCCAACGCCCTAACCACTAGGCCACCGCTGCCCCCTATTATTATTATATATTATTCTAAAAAATCAGAGATTAAAATATTTATGATGTATTGGTTTTGAACAATCTGCTCTAATTTATAACTGACATTATTAAATGCTGGTTAGACCCATTTAAGAGTTAATAGTGTTGTACATGTGGCTTTGGCCAGCACAAAGTGCTGGAAGTGTGTCACAGGGTTTCTATGTGTTCGTTTAGCACATGCAGTGTGAGCTTCAGGTCAATGGCCGTTGCCCAATTTGGCTGTAAAGAAATCACAATCAGGGTGGATGCATCTCTAGGTACCATATGATTCATAATGGACACTGGAAAATGAGCCTTGGCATTAATAACTGAATAAAAAAAGCCTGCAGAGGCTTCGATGTCTCTAATGTCTTGAATGTTTTAATGCACAGAATGCAGATTTTGATCATTCTGGATATAACTTGGTGTTCAATTAAAATTCAATTACGCAACTTCTTAATGTGGGAGTCCAACCAAACGAAAGTAATAACTCTTTGCTTCTGAGGGTTAAAGTTGATATTTGCTTTGGAGTCTAATCTGTCTCTGTTCTTCAATCAGCTGCCTGCTTATGAAAACTGATGTGGCTGGTCAGCAAAGATTGTACCAATTTACTTACAGACAGCTTGATGTGCATGTTTTGAGCTTCGGGACTGCTGGTTTGTGTGCATATGAGTGTGCGTGCAGACGATGGGATGAAATTGCTGGCTGGACTGGCTCGCGGTGCTTTTGTTGTTCTTTCAGCACATCCTCCCTCCCTTTGCCCATACCATGCCAGCTTGTTGGGAGGGCATTGTCCATGTCCTAAATCCTATTGTTTCACACAATATCCTACTGGCTTAGGCCATTTGGCATGGCCAGGCACCGTCAGAACAGCCGTGCTGCTTTATGGGGACATAATTTAATATCAGGACATGACATGTCAGATTAACCTCTCACATGTGCCAAGTTGAAATATCTTTCAGTTTCACCTATTACTGTACTGAAAGATGTACTTAAACCAAAAGTTCAGCTGTAGCCCTGGGGGAACAAAAAGAGGGCCTTTTTAAAACACATCTCTTTTGCCTGTTCAAGGGGATAACTGTTCACACTATGATGGAGACACCCTTCTGAGTATGAGTGTGGTGTGGAGCAGATATAAAGTTTATATCAGCGTGAAAAGGGCGAGCTGCATAGGAGTATATGATATTGTAGAAAGTACATGCCGCAGACCCCACAGACGTTTCTGACAAGTCTATGGTTCTAGGAGAATGGCTGAGTTGATCTAGAAATGTTAGATTATGTGCAGTCACCTCGTTTACCTAAATCATTATTTAAAACTATTTATTTAATCCAATTTTAAATATTTGTGCCTTATACAATACTAATATTATATGTGACAGACACGTAATGCTGGGTAATGTATTTTATGTTTTTGATTTAAATTATTGACTTGTTTTGATCAGAAACTCATAGTCTTAAAAAGTAGTTTTTGGGTAATTGGGTAATTTTTGGGTAATTTTCTTTTTTCCCCCCCAGTTCTCTGCATCAGTTACATCTCTTGTGTTATACCATGCATAATGTTACAAATTGATGCATTTTAATGGTAAATGTTTTAATGCTTTAAAATGGTTAAAGGAACTGCTTTTCCTAAAAGGCCAAATTCCTTGTGTGTTTCACCAAACTCAGTGGTGCATTGCTAATTTTAGTCCTGTTTAGATATACATCTGCATGATTGCTCTGGAGCAAGATTTTTAACTGCTTCAACTTGCCATATTTAGTCTACAAGCATTAAGTACATTAAATCCACATCAACATTTCTCAAATCAAAAAACCTCTCATGATTTGAAAACTATTAGTTTTGGTTTGTCTCTTCCCTCTCTATGCTGGGAAAGCATTAGCAGTGGAGGAGAAGTGAGATCCCACATAGACAATTAAGACAGCACCTAAGCATTATCTGTGATCATATGACAACAAGTGGTGCAAACATCTGAATTTGAAGAAGATATAACCTACTAGGAATTCACTGATCCTTCTGTAATTGTATTGCTGTCTGGATGAGAGAGCTTTATCAGTAGGGACATGTAAAATGTTTTACAGATGTTCGCCTGATAAACAGATTCTATTCAGGTAGGATATGTGATGGCGTGAACAATATTTTTGAGTCGAAGGTTAACATGTTCACATTATTGCTGCAAAATCATGTTGCACACCATCCTGTTCAGCCTCATGATCAAAGCACTTAAGGCAACAAACCAGTCATGACAAGGATGCAAACAAACAGCCCAAACACATGTTTTAAAGGATTAGTTCCTGATTCAAGGCAACCTGAAGTACAGACAACATGTCTCATAATGTACAGAGACATAATGGTCATATGAACCTCTGCTGTTGCAGGATGTTCGGCACAAGGCGTGAATGGCTGAGACGAGCACAAAACTTTTTTGCCTTGGAAGTGCATACACTACTTTATTCCTTTTGAGTCAACAATTTTTTTTTATTCACAACCATGTCAAGGCTTCCCCTTCCCTTGGCCCAGTGATGGATATGTTGGGTCTTGTGTGTGCTTGGGTGTATGTGCGTGAGCAGCAGACAGTGCTGAAGGTAAAGCTCTTTGCACACAAACAGTGCTTGAGGGGCTTCTTTTCCTCTCGGTCGCCCAGCCTGAGTGTGGGCCCTTCACAGATGGTTGCAGGTAGCATGACATGGTTGGCCAATAACCAAAGGACTTCAAAGCTCCAGACGGACAGAGCAGAGCACAGAAGAGTGGAGTGGGGCACAGCAGAACGGTCTGTCTGCCCCATTTTTGTTGTGTGCCAAGAGGACAGAGAGAGAGAGACAGAGAGAGGGAGATTGAGACAGAGAGAGGTAGAGAGAGAGGGAGAGTGGGGAGACAGAAAGAGACCGAGACAGCGAGAGATAGGACCACAATGCTTTGGCAGTCCAAAGGCAGTCTCTCTCTCTCTCTCTTTCTCTCTCTCTCTCTCTCTCTCTCTCTCTCTCTCTAACACACACACACACACAGAGGACTAAATGGTGTTGTGTGCTGTGATAATCTTGATTCATCTCAATGCTTTGTGATTCTCAAACAGATTCATAACTATTGAATTATACCAAGAGCAGAAAATACAAAAATTAACCATTTATAAATTATTCTTCTGCTTTGAAGATCAGAAATTGTGTGCCAATGTGAATTTATTAGATTTATGAAATTTTGTCTTCGGGGCATTTTGTGACTGTCTATGTGGTAAAAAAAAATATTTAATAAAGATCATTTTGCCTTTTGGGGTTTTCTCCTGAACATGCAGAATCAGCCCTGCCCAACTGAGACTTATATATATACACACATACATACATGCAAGGTTAAATAATTAAACTTTTAGTAACATTTTCAAGTGAACAATTTCTGCTGATTGCAACCCAGTAAAATGTGAATAATTTCACTCTGTCTCCCATTATTTCTTTGTGTCTGTGTCCAAGTAAGTTATTAAAAGATGTTTTTACAAAATGTAATGCAATTTGGTCTCATCAGGGATTTAGGGTAATATGGCAACATCCATTAACAGTGTTGCTTATAATTAATGCATATAATTAATGGGCAGCGGTGGCCTAGTGGTTAGGGAGTTGCCCCTGCATCGGAAGATTGTGGGTTCGATTTCCTCACCAGTAGGTTGCCCTGAGGTACCATTGCGCAAGGTACCGTCCCTGTCACTGCTCCCTGGGCGCTTTCAATAGCTGCCCCCTGCTGCACGGTGTTTGAGTGCATGGGTTAAATGCAGAGGTCCAATTTCGTTGTGGTTCTTTGTGTGCTGTGCTGTGACCTCGCAATGACAAGGGTTGTCACTTTCACTTTTCATATTAATGTGATTCCAAGTTTGATTACCTGAATGATCCTCTGTTGTTCTTTATTCTCATTGCAGTGGAATTGCAATATGATCATTTTCTCATTTGCGTCCATATATGTACATATTATATATATTATAATATGTTATGCAGCCTGACACACACACGCATGCTTCTTCACAAAGGAAGTCATGCATGTGCAGTGTTCTGTCTGTGCAACAGACATACCTAAAATCTCTCACACCTGAGCTCTGACAGCTTTGAAGTGGTGCATGAAGTGCAGGAAAGCAGTCTGATAACATTGGTGGGCCATTGGTGCTATAAATGAATGTGTTGTTTGATTGGTGGAGGCTACAGGAGATGCTGGTTCAGGGGGAATGTGCTGGTGTATAAAATAGTGCAAGACTTTTTGCTCTTCATTACGATGGCTTTGGCACTCATCTTTCTGACCACACACTGAATTGACCCATCACTCAGCAGAAAGTCAGCAGAGAAAGAAGTGAGAGGAAAAAGAAGGAGGGCAATATTCAGCACACATGAGAGGGATGTTTGTGTGTGAGTGAGTGACCATATGTACACTGTGTGTGTTTGTGTGTGTGTGTGTGTGGGTGTGTGTGTGTTTGAATATGGGGTCCTGACCCGTCTTCTGGCAGTGTAGATCAGTGAAACACACAGTTTTCCCTGCATCAGCCTTCATGTGTAATGGCAGTTGTAGGGTCACTTCTTCTGTTTTTCAGTCTCTTCCTCTTTTCTTTCACCCACTCTCAATTCCCTGATACACCCCCCTCTCTGTCTGTCTGTCTGTCTCTCTCTCTCTCTCACACACACACACACACACACACACACAAACACACCCTTCCACTCCCTCTTTCTTTCTCTCTCTCTCAGAGAAAGGGCATGTCTTGACCTTTCGTTACAAAAGCGTGGCCTTTGGTGTTGCAGGGTTTGTTGTTTTTACCTGGCAAACTGGAGGAGTGTGAGCAGGAGAGAGTGTGGGATTTACAGGGTGAAGGATCAGGCAGTTTGTATGTGTGTGTGTGTGTGTGTGTGTGTGTGTGTGTGTGTGTGTGTGTGTGTGTGTGTGCATGCATGCGTGCGAGCTTGTGAGACTGAAATCTGCTCGTTCTCTTGTCACCTGTGTTCTTCTTCCTGTGTGCTGATAAGACACACAGACGTGTATGAAAGCAAAGTGCTGACACAGAGCAGCTCTGGCTTGGTTGCAGACAGACACACACACACACAAAACACAAACATACACACTGGACATATCAGAACAGTTCATGTTGTTCTGTCTAAGCTTTGCCAAATGTTTTTTGGACCAGTTTTACAAAATGTTCTCCATTCAGTGTAATGGTTTGATGAATTAAGGGGGTGGGATTTTTAGGGTAAACCTTTAAAGGAATATTTTAGTGAAAAAATGACATTTCCAACTTCCGCTTGCCATAGATTCAGTCAATCAGCAAAGACATGTTAGAGGTCTGGATGCTCATTTAGTACATGAATTGCAGGGCTTACAATAGCAACAAAGAATAAAACCAAAATGGACCGAATCGTTTTTCAAATGCATCACCAAAATTTCTCTCAGTCCTCACAAACCACCTCTAGAGTTTCATTAAAGTTGTACAGCATCGTCCATTTAGTCTAGGATACTGTGATCAACTGAACAAAAGGCAACCGTTACAGGTAACACCAGGGCTGGTGTTTGCGAAGCAGTCAGAAAAGAGAACATGAGCAGGTCTGCATAACCATGCAGATCTGTAATCTCTTTAATCTTGAATCTGGAAAGGGTTTGAGTTATGTTAATGTGCATTTATGGACAAGATTTGGGTGACTTCAGGTGTAGCATTTTAGTTCTAAACTAAAAAGCAAAGTATGGGCTCCAGACATTTTGCTGGTCAACTACATCTGAGGTAAGTGGAAAGTTGTGCAAAACTGAACAGTTAACTGAACAGTTTTTTTAAATGCCAATTGTAATATAACAAAGCCATAAAAATGTTCAAGCGTAAATGTTCACGTCTGCACATCTTTATCAGCGAAAACAAGAAATGAATAGAAATAGACACTGTATCACATATCAGTAGCACTTTAATCATACTTTGATCAAATAACTCAATAATAAGTGCTTAGTGGTCTGAATTCTCTAGAAGTACATGTAAAATTGCTGTTGAACATCATTTAGTGACAGAAAACAGTAGCACACTGTCAGTTCTGCTTCCATGTGCTGATGCATTTTACTGCAGTGAGGACATGTAGCTCTGGCAGCAGGTTTTATTGAGTTAAATGGGGATGAAGCTGAAGTCTCTGACTGTATCCCAGGTTCGATATGATAAAATTGCTGAATTGCTGAACCGTGTTAGCGTAGGAAGTCAAAAACAGGCAGTTGTGCAAAAACAGCACGTTTGCAACAATGCTCATGTTAAGAAATAGAAAATAAACTATTTGGAAATGAATGAATGAGTCTTGAATTTCTACATCATTTCTACAAAACCTGTTTCATGGTTTCTCGTTAGCCTGAAAGAGTTTTCTTGCCAGCCTTCTGTGAAGACTGGGTTTGTTTTTCTCAGCCATTTGATATGAAAATGTCTTAATGCACAAATCCTCTCCTGGCTGCGGAAGGCTTCAGCACTTCATAGCCTCAAACACAGTACTGCTTCAAGAAGCTTAAACACAAGACAGATCGCATAAATAATGGATGTGTGCCCTCTCGCTGGCTTTAGAGTGGAAGAAGTGTGATTGACATGTAAAGAGGGTGTGACAGACTCACTGCCATGTCCAGAGAGTTCAGCCCTCTGCAGTGGCTTGGAGCTCTCAGTTCACACACAGAGAGAGAGAGAGAGAGAGAGAGAGAGAGAGACATTGAGAACATAGTGAGAAAAAGTGTTAGAGGGAAAGAGCAAAACATGGGAGAGAGGGAGAAGAAAAGAGAGCGAGAGAGAGAGATGAAGTCATTGACTTCGAAGTTCAAATTTAGAGATCACATCTCAGCTTATTTATAGATTAAGGCAACAAAAATGCAACTACACAGTCTTTTTCCACTTTTACGCACACACACACACACACACACACACACACACACAGTCTGTTGATGAGGTAAGTCACTCTGAGGCACAGCCGTGAGGACAAAATGCAGTTTTAGAGCTTCAGCTGGGAGCTCACTTTGTTGTGCGTGTGTGTGTGTGAGGGCAGTTTGGCACCACGTCTCCAAATATCACGCATGGCTGACTGTGTAAAGGCCATGTGCCTGGTCTCTGTTTTATTTGATGCTTAAACAGCACATTGAGAGTGAAGGCAGGTTACACTGGCTGACCATGCACACACACGAACACACACACACTAAAAGCACTAGAGAGTAACTAGGGTGCCTCATATGAAGAGCAGACTGCAGAGTGGGTGGACTCAACACTTTTATCACTAGCATACATATTGACTGTGTGTGTGTGTGTGTGTGTGTGTATGTGTGCGCGTGTGCATGTGTGCGTGTGTGTGACAGACTCATGCCTATCTCTTACAATGATTGTTTCAGGCAGCATTCAAAAATAAACATGTTTGGAAGTAGAGTGCTGTGTGGCCTGTAATTGGCCTGCTGGATGACTGATCAAATCTGACTGGTTCCTTAGCACTTCAGATCAGCCTGATGCTGGGTGACAAATCTCCCAGCTGGGTTCTGTGTGTGTGTGTGTGTGTGTGTGTGTGTGTGTGTGTGTGTGTGTGAGAGAGAGAGAGAGAGAGAGAGAGAGAGAGAAAGCAGTCTAGATGTAGCCTATCACAACTGCAAGAAGAGATGTTGAATCTGACAACAAGTATGCTTTGCAAAGAGTGTTCCAGTTCCCTGAAGTTCAGAAATATCACAGTTTCTTGCTGTGAAGCTCCAGTAAGAGGTAGACTAGCAATACAAAGTGAACAGTTCAGATGGGTTAACTCTGATAATGGAGCATTTTTGGATCAAATCTGAGGAGAAATGACACCCTAGCGTGTATCAATTTGGAAATCAATTAACCAATTTTGCAGCCTCCTGATGAAGACTACCTCTTACTCCACTGAAAATGAAATATTATGTCCTACCTAAAATGAATAGAGTTGTATGAGAGAAACTGTCCTAGCAAATCAGCCAAAAAAAAGCTAGAAAAAATGACTTTTTGACAGAACACATTTTTTTTCTAACTTTTAGACCAGACCAAAGATCACAATGATTAAAAACACACTGTTGGTGTCAGGTATGTCTCTAGTCAAGTATAAGGTTCTGAATTCTAAGCACTAGACTCCATAACAGCTTTGACTCAGTTACAGTATTAACATGTATTATTGATGGCCTGAAGACATGAGCCAAACGATTCTGATTATATTTTACTTTCATTAACCCCATCTCATATTCAGAGTGTCCTTCAACTTATAAAACCAGCCCCCCACCTCCGCTGACCAGTTAATAAGGTACGTGAATGTCCACAGTGGACATAGAAAAAAGGCTTTCAGTGTGTTCCATGTTTTTTATTACTATATTAAAGAAATACCAGTTATTTTTATACACCTTTATTTTTGGATGAAACGTATGGCAGTTTCAGAGCGCTTCTGCACACACGTTTAGACTTTATCTTCAGTCTTTATGACATCCCTCGCATATATATATGCATGATCTCTTTATTTTGCACTTCCACACATCTATTTTTCCTACTGTCTATTGTTCATCCTTAGTCGTTATGTATCATATAAAATTCCCAGACTCTACAATGAAGTTATAGCACAGAATAGCAGCTTCATACCCTAACACTCAATATTTTGTTGAGTTTCATCGTATAAATTGTTAACAAATAGAGCATTTGTAATTTATATATAGGAGACTCTTAAGAACTGACAACTTATCTAGGGTGTTTCTCTGCCTTTCTCCTTAACACCAGCATTCCTTCTGGTTAGGCTATAGAACTAATATATTGGATGGATGTGTTAAAAAAAACTGAAACCTCTACTTTTGCTTATAATGTAGGTCTTGCGTAAACCTTGAATAAGGCCATGGCCTTCTGTGTTTGCTCTTGCACTGAATAAATGACACTGGCTCTCAGGTCTGCATATTCAAGGCAATGGCTTTACTCTCTCTCTCTCTCTCTCTCTCTCTCTCTCTCTCTCTCTCTTTCTCTCTCTCTCTCTCTCTCTCTTCATGCAGCATTGCAAGGCCACCCACATTGCATATGCAAAGTTCTAAATTAGGCTGAGGGAGAAGACTCCACAGCCTTGCTTTCAAATGAAATCTGTTTGTGAACATGAAGCTATGAAAAAATATATTGATAGAAAACTGCCAGTTACTCATTTTCTGCCTAATCTAGCTGCAGCTTTGTCTCAGTTGCATAGTCTCATGATAAGGGGTATTAGTGCAGAGTGTGTCCTCTGAGTGCATGCATCCTCTTGGCTCACATGTTTCATCAGCCTAAGTGTCAGGTATTAAGGATTCTGTCGTTAAGAATGTGTTTGTTGAATGCAGGGTTAGTGAGAGCAGCTTGTGTTCTTGCGGTTTGTGTGGTTGCTAAGAAGTGTTTGGAGCAGGCGGTCTCCAACTTTGACATTTTTAAGCTTTCACACTAAAAAAGCAATGCACTGAAGTTACTTGATTCAGTTGTGCTCATTATTGGTGGACATGAACCCAGCTAAAGCCAAAGACAGCATTGTGTTAAAGTAGGCTTAACATATTTTTATCAATGTGGAATGATGTTCCTACATTTAAATCAAGTCATTTCAGTCAGTACTGGGCCCCAGCACACCCAACCGAGTCTCCAAACAGTAAAAAAGTACCATCGTGTAGAAACACAGGCTTGTTAGAGGCTCCTAAAGACAAGGTGATTTTTTTCTTCTGTGTCCCTAAAGGCCACAGCCTTACAATTACTTTTTCCCTTTGACGATGATTAAAGAAAAAAGATGTAAAACTCATTTAAAACACTGTGGCTTTTGTTATCCAATTTGTCTTTTATAAAGGGAATAAAAATTTACAACCCATGCACAAACTCATTCATCAGCTTTTTGCCAAGCCAATTAATCCCTGCAGACAGACTCTGATGGAGTCGCTGATTTCATTATTTTGAAGCCATTGTTTTTGTGTGTGTGTGTGTGTGTGCGTGTGTGTGTCTGTGTGCGTGTGTGTGTGTGTGTGTTTGTGTGCAGGGCTTCTTTGTTCTGTCTGGGCCTGTAATTTCATTCTTGCCTCCTAAGAAAATGTCAGCCTGTTCAAAAATCAGATTACTCTTTTGCGTTTTCTGCAGTATTAATGTGTTATTAACATTCTACTCCCCCGCTGTGTGCGTGTGTGTGGGTGTGTGGTTGTGTGCCTATCATGGGGCTCAGGAGTTTTTGGGGCTGGTGGGATGTTGTTTCTGGGAGTAGCATCACCATCAGCCATAAATCAAGGATATGCATTCAAGCCAAACCTGTAGGATTAGGACATGTTAGAAAAAAACATAAACATAAACCTTACTAATAGAAACACGTTAAGCTGCTAGAACTGCAGAAGAGCTCCACACCACCTCCTGATCAAAAGTGGCTAGTAATTCCATAAAAAACAAACTTTATTTTTTTAATGTTTCAACTAAACCACTAAAAGCTTTCTTTGTAGCAAAACATGTTGCAGGTCTGCGTTATTTAAGTACTGATTATATAGCAATGTGCTCCAAAAGGCAAAATGTGAGAATTAGACTTTAGTTGAGGCCTGATTGCAATGTATTCAAGTCAAGTTTACTTTTATAATACACTTCATTCACAAAGGCAGTTTAAACTGCTTTACATATTCACACACACAATAAACCAGACAGTATTTGGAAAGAAGCTGCTTTGTTATTGTGTATTGTGAAGCATTAGCTTTCATTGGGAGGAGTCAGGGTGATTCTCCAGAACAGGCTTTGTGTAAAGATTATGCCTGACAGGAAACACAGCCTGACTCTGCGATTAGCAGCGTTCAGAAGAGTACTGTCACACAGTTATTGCAAAGAGGAAATGTACTGGCCCATATTTTTTGTGCTGATAAACAAAATAATGGTTCACACCATGTACAACCCCTGGACAAAATGAAGGACTGACCACACGTGCAGATGTTCACCCAGCTTTGTAGCCGGTATGACAGAAATGATACCGTTTTAAGAACTGCAGTGGCTTTGTGAGACTTCAAACAAATGAAATGATTTGAATGAATGACATTTATTCCTGATCAAGTAAAAAAAAAAATATGATGGGATCACTTTCTGATTTGCATTTCAAACAAATACTGCCACCAGTGTAAAACTGCAGATAGACTGCAGTTAAAACAGAGTGCTTGCAGACCTTAACATGCTGTTAGATACGGCTAATTAAAAGGAAACTTTGCCCCAACAAGAGCTTTCATATAACACAGTGCAAAGGATTATAAAACTCCCTCAATACGGGAATCCAAAATGAAGCGTGGGGGGAAAAAATCAGTCAGCTGTGTGTAAAATGGGATGCAAGTGGAAACATAATGGCAAGATTATAAAAGGAAAACAAACAGATGTCAAGACGTCAGTTTAGAAAGTCAAAGCAATATGCCCTGAAAATAGAAAATCCACAACAAAACAAGTGAAAAGCAACAGGAGTCAATGTTTGTGACAGAACTGTAATAAATGAGCTGAAAGAAGTGGGATTTTCATCGAGAAAAAACAAAGAACACAACACTAACATCTAAACAGAAGAAAGTAGGTTACAGCGGCCAAAGAAAAGCAATCATTATGAGTATGGAGGAATGAATGAAAGTGAAATTCACTGATGGATCACACGTCTATACTGTCATAAGAGATGATGCTGGAACTTTTTTTTTGCTGGCATCATTCCATTCATTCCCAAACTTACAAAAAAAGAAAACCATCATAGTCCTTTTGTCCTCGTGTAAGCCATGGGGCTGCATTTTCGGGGAAGGATCAATAGAGATAACAATTATTACCTTAACAATCAAAGCACAGGTGTACGTTGACATTTTTGGACATTAAAAAAAGATTGAAGATCGATTTCATTTTATCACTGAGCAAAGAGTGTTAAAAAAAGGAAAGAGATATCAGCTTAATGACACCGCTCTCAAATCATCCAGATCACGATACTATTAAAATCTTATGGTAAAAATAATAATAAAAAAATATTTATGACAAGGTACTGTCCCCCAAAGCTGACTTGTTCACTATTTGAAAAGACTGGAACCAGTTTGATGGTGAATATTATGATTTATTATGAAAGACAAAGAAAGAAATAAGAGTGAGGAGGAGGACTGTACATTATTTTATATATAATATAAACAATATTTATTTTTCATGTGTTTACATGTAAAAAGAGACTGGGTGATCATCCTGGTAGTTTTTTTCCGAAACTGAGCTGATGTTCACCTTTTCAGTGTCTAATGTTTCAGATCACTTCAGCAGTTGTAAAAGTAGATTTTGACCATACCATGCTTTTAGCACCACGGCTGCAAGGTTTACTGTCAAGGTGTGTGTGTGTGTGTGTATGTGTGAGAGAGAGAGAGAGATTCTTGTTTCATCTTAGCCTGGTTTGGTTCTGGTATAGTAGCTCTGTGGTTAGAGTCTGGCAGGCAGTTTAGTCCCTGCTCTTTGAAGTGCCACCCTGCACAGCAAAACCTGCAAAACACACACACACACACACTAAAGCGACCGCATAAACAACTTAAAGATAGTTATCGATAAAACAACACCTTTAGCACTGTTAGCACTCATAACTAGATGTCACTCTCGCTAATATGTGTCTTCCACATCAGAGTTCAACGACACGGACACAAAGTGTAATGTTTTATAATGCTGCGTTAAATTGAGGCTGAAAAGATGAAATAGAGAGTATCGAGTCTCTTCAAGGATGTGCAACAAGTACAGCCCTCGTTTTTCTGTTTTTGCTGATATGGAAACGTAAAGATGTACAAATGGATCAAATAGCTGCTTGCACAACTGTGATAAGCACATACATGGGTTTAGTGATGCACAATTTTGCTACATATCAGTGCTCATGAATTACTGTGGAGAACATAAATCCAGTATATTTCACAAAATGTGAACCCTTTACATGTTGCTGTTTTTCACAATTAAAGAAACAAATGTTAGCAAAGTTCATTCATTCGAAGTGTTTGTTTTTTCTCACTACAGCACAACTTTACCAGCACCAGTACTACCTGCTTGAAAAATCTACGTTTAGCCCTGGTTACCAACCGGTAGTAATAGAATACAATGGCTTCAGCAGAGTGAGTAATAAACCCACTGAGTACTGGGAAAAAAGTCTGGGGGTGAATGGCATTAGCAGTGAAAGTTTAACCAGTAGATGGCTGGAATAGTTTACAGAGACGCCTCTCCCAGTGCAGTGGCTGGATAGCAATAATGGCTGTTTAACAGCACTGTTGTCCCCAAATAGCCTCATGCTGGAGCAGCCAGGCCTTTATTAGAACAGAACATTCAAGCCACTGTTTGTGAACTGTGTGTTCCTGTGAATTAAGAAAAATACTTATGTTAGTTACGTTGAGCTTGTAAAGTTCATAGAAAGCCCTCATACAGGCAATGGCATGACTTAAGTGGTTTTTTTTTGTGCTTTTACTGCCCTCATGATTTCATTACTGAAAAACTTCCCAGGCCCTTTTACTGCAATCACTGACTCATACATGCTGTGTCTCTCATACACTCTCTCGTAGTCCGCTGCGTATACAGATACACACAGGCATGCACATGTAAGAGCCCCCCTCCCTCCCGTCCACAAGCATAGGCCTGATAAAGCAGTCCGTAACAGGCCGTGCTGAGGGCACTGCTCTGTGTGACAGTACAATGTTTGTTTTTCTTTCTCAGGGGCCGTTGGAACACATGTCAATGGCTTTAGCTGCTTTAGCCACAGCTGCTCGGCCTGCTCACCTCCTTTTGATTCGGCTACGGGAAGATCAGATACTGGCCATATGTCATTACAGGGAGGCCTTAACATGTTTACACGGCCCGTTAGTGCATTTGAGTGTGTGTGTGTGTGTGTGTGTGTGTGTGTGAGTGTGAGTGTGAGTGTGTGTGTGTGTGTGTGTGTATGCAACAACAAAACCACGTTCCTCTAGTAGCATGAAATATATTTATATATTTATTAGATTTGCATTTAAAAGAGGTCTGAGTCTTTACTTCTGAGCCTTTTATTTCTTTTCTTTCAATGTCAAGTATATAGAATAATAAAAGATGTGTCCAGCCCCCTGAAAACAGTGCCAGCAATAACAGATTAGTTTTAAATCTATTATCTCCGCTCCAATGTCACATTAAAACCTTGGATCTCCTTTTCTTTATCCCTACAAATGTACCCTTCACTTTACATACAATGTCACTGGGTTGGTATTCTTCAGGAAGTTATAGTGTGTTCCGTAGGGACCTTATTTGTCCATATTTCTTTGCTTTATATTTAGGTTTCGTTGACTTCATACTTTATACTTTGACTCAAATATATTGACTTTTTAGAAAGAAAATGGTACAAATATTCTCCTTTCCACCAGGAAAGTAAATATAATTTATATATTCAAAAAATATAATTCTATAAATTCAGTCATATGCTGTATCTTTGAGAGTACAAACTGTTTGTACCTTTTGGGCCTGTAAAGTACTTAGATACTTTTTTTTGCAAACGTAGTACATTACTGAAGCGCAGCAACGTTATTTGATTATTTATTTGATCTTTTTTGTAGAGATTTTATGATGAATGAACCAATGGAAATGCTGCGCAATAATGAATGAATCATTCATCTGTTATGTTACTAATGCACTTATATATTATAGAATATTTACAAAAAAAAAAAAAAATTAACTATATAATGTAAATATAATTCTTTTAAATGATAACAATTTTTATGCTTGTCTCACTGAGTGACCGGTGATAAATTATTAAAACAAATGCAAGAATAGGTTTTTGCAAGGCAACATGCCATGAGGGACCCGGCAGGGTGCATCTAAAAATAAGCAGGGATGTGATGTTGGAATATGATTGGTCAATTCCAACCTGCAGGATAAAGACATGGGGCAGCACTCAAACAGCCCTGGCAGTGAAAAAGGCCAGTCTGACCAGTATTAGCCAGTTGGTCCTGTTCCCTCTTCTATAATCCCTGTCTGGCCTTATTTGCAATAAGTGCCTCTCCAAGCTTTCCTATACGCTGAGGCCTACATGTAAGCTCTGTGAGTGAGAGATACACACTGTTAGGAACAAAGACAATAGCCAGAGCTTCCCTGCCTCTGTTCTCGCAGGAATTATAGTGTTTCATTTGATGAGAAAAAGGAGGGGGAAGGGGAGGGGTGTGTGGGGGGTAGAGGTGAGAGGGGTCTGTGATACAGGAGTGGGGAGAGGTGGAGATGAGAGGAGAGAAAAGAACAAAAGGGTGAGGAGGGCAGCTTGGTGAAGAGGCGATGAATGTGCAAGAAAGCATGAAAAAGATGGTTTGGGGAGTAGAAGGTGGAGGAGAGATCACAGAATTTAAAGAAAATGGTGGGAAAAGCACAGTGAATAGAAAGTAAATAGAAGCAAGGAGAACCTAGATGGAGGAGATTAGGAGAACATGAATGTGTTAAAAGGCACTTTATAACATAATACATAAAAGTACAGTCTTAGAAGAATAAGACCATCTGTGATAAATAGGATGAGCAAGTCTTCTAAAGCATTGGTGTTGATACCGCTAAACTAGCAGACCTTCACATTTTAACTTTACATGATATTTTAATATAAATGAAGGCAGAAAATTCAGCTATCTAGAGCAGTGTTTCCCAAGTCTGGTCCTGGAGACCTCCCCGCTGCTATCAAACACCAGATCCAACTATCAGCTAATTAATTTGCCTTTTCTGAGTTGAACATGGTGTGTGAGAGTGGAGAAAACATTAAAGTGTGGAGGGCGAAGGGGCTTCCAAAACGAGTCAGAAACCCCTAATATAGAGTATGTTAATTTTTGTAGACTGTATGCACCAATTAAACTGAGAAAAAGCCAGATAGTGTGCTGAGTTTTGTGCTCAAACAAAATTGTTGTGTATCACCATGTTTGTTTCCATGCTTATTTAAAAGATGGGTAATAAGTGGGGCAGCGGTATCCTAGTGGTTTGGGACTAGGCTCCAGGATTGGACGGTTGTGGGTTTGAATCCCAAACCAGTAGGTTACCCTGAGGTACCAATGAGCAAGGTATCATCCCCATCACTGCTTCCTGGACGCTGGACATAGCTGCCCCCCCTGCAGCACATGTGTTTGGGTGAAATGTAGAGGTTGCGTTTTGCTGTTTGCTGTGTTTCACAATAGTCACTTTCACTTATTACCCATATAGCAAAAAAGTGAAACAAAAATAGTGCACAATTTTTTGATAAAAAACAATGCCCGTTATTTTTTGCAACAATTGGTGAGTTGGAATGGAGCAAGGAAATCCAGTGTTGCATAAAAAAAGCTGTGAACTAGGACAAACAAATAATATTTTTTATATCAAAAGCAATTTTCAAATCATTAAGAATTAAATTTGATTCTATCTTACACGATTCAATACTGACAGGTTCTAATAGGAGGAGTATTACCAATAATAGAATGAATAATAAAATAATGATGCAGACTTTGGGAACTGGTAGTCAGACAGCATATCATAATAACAGTTATTATTATTATTAACAACAACAACAACAACAATAATAATACTTTTAATAATACTAAATACTAATGCTTTTATTATTATTATTATTATTATTATTATTATTATTAGTTATGAAGTTATGAAGCTGAGAAAAGCATATATTTGATGTTGTTTATCAGGATAATGATACACAAACTTATTTTCACACATCTTTCCAGAAACATATGTGATGGGCGTGGAGAAGGATCAACATCTCAGTTGGCAAAGGCCCGGTATTGCAGCCATGCAGGATTCATCTATTCACCATCACCAACTCACAAACACTCACTTTAGTTGAGTGATTGTTCAAATCATTTAAAGTGAGGCTACACCATGTCCTGAGCAGATGACGATACTCTATGACTCAATGTCAACTCTTAATGAAGCCACACAGGCAAAGCCAAGAGATACATCATGAAGGAGATTGGGAGATTCTGAGAGAGAACACTGGTAGGGGTGATGGGAAAATATTTAGTTAACCCACATTTCACATCTCAACACATTAGTGGAGTAAGTTCAAAGTATTGTTCCTCTCTGCATTTAGGGACTTGTTCTTTTAGTGATGGGCTCTTTGAAGTTCAATCAGAGCTTCAGTACGAGTCTAGCATGAATGTCTTTGAGTTCACCAGGATTGCAGTGCATAGGTTGTGCTGATGGCCCAGACGTGAGAGCTGATTGAGGCATTCAGGAAAGATGCAACTAGGGCAAAGAAAAACACAGTGTCTTCTTTTTTGGATGGCACGCTACATTGGCCATCCCTCTGATCCACGGGGGATAATGCTTTGTCTAGACAAGCTGAGGTCAATTCATTAAGCAGTGATTTCTTCCCTGGCCGATTTTCCTAAATGTCTCTTTCCTGGACGAACCAGAGGAGACCAATCAAACACATGACTTCACTCTCTGTCCTTGTTTTTGTGTGTCATGCCTTAGATCTCATGGCCAGCCTTTAGACTGTTGTTTAGATGATATATTTGCCCCACTCCTCTTGTATAATCAGCATGTAAATGAGTTACACAATCAAGGTCTGCATGTTTGGTTGAATGGAATTTTACCAGACCAAAAACATTATCAGAATTTTCTCAAGGGGCCACTTTCTTGGAAGCTTTTTAGTAATTATCTTTATGTGAAATGGCTAAAACTGATGGTTAAAAAAGAAAAAAAATAATGATGATTGTTGTGCTTTTTGGAAGACTAAGACCAGAGTGATTTAAATGACATGTTGTTTGCCATTGCTCTTTTTATAAGGTGTTATGATCAGGCTGCTACAGGAGCCAGTACCCTCTCACACTCTCTCTCTCTCTTTCTCTCTCTCTCTCTCTTCTCTCTCTCTCTCTCTCTCTCTCTCTCTCTCTCTCTCTCTCTCACTCTGTCTCTCTCTGTCTCTCTTCTCTTCTTCTGTCAAATGTATCATTTTTGATCCCCTGCCCACCTGAAAAGCTGATTATCTAATCTCTGACAGAAAAATAGCTCAGCTCAAAAACACTGACCATTACCGTTTTGTCATTCTTTATGCGGAGAGCAGGAAAGTGGCCCTTTGGTGTGCTCTGGGGCAGTGCCTTTAAAACAGTTGGTTTTTTGTCAGGTGTGATAAATGCTTGCATTCCAGTGGTCTCATTGTTGAACAATGGACCATAACAGATTTATATGAGTTTTAAAAAGTCCAGTAAATCTTATGGACTGTGATTTGAACTTTTTGTAAGATGCAGGCAGGGAAAATTAACCCAAAAAACAACAGGGGGAAGGGGTTGTAGTCCAGGCTATAAACACTTGTGAATGGCTGAGCGCTGAGAGACTGAAGAGAAGCGAGACTGAACACATTGTTGCAGATGCGTGTTGTTAAGAGATAACATTCTTGCCATTTGACCTCTGACTTTGTACTTGAAATGACTGATCTGCATTTTTCAAAGGGCTTATTTAAGCAACGTACTGTTGTAAATGTATTCTCTCAAAGTCAAGAGAGTAAGTGAACTTCGCACCAGGTACAACTTTCTAAGATGGGCTTCTTGGCAGATTTTCTTAAACCCAGAAAACCAATCAAAAAAATTGCAGGAGATGGAACATTGTGAAAGAACAAAGTGCATTCTTGAAGTTGAAATTTCTTGTGCACTGGTATTCTGAATGTGTCATGAACTTTAAAGAGCAGATTATCAGGCATGCCAACCGCTGCGGGTTCCAGGGATGTTCTATCTGCGCTCCTGTCGTTTTGACAGACTTTCTGCTCCTCAATCCTCATTCCTAACATAAACATGCAGCCATCCCTCCGCTACTGATTACATCCACATTATTTTTAGCACAAAGACCTAGCAAAGGAAAACGTAATCCAAGGAGTGACATCTGGCCCAGTGGCTTATGGGATTAGCATGGGGTCATGTGCCTAATAGCTCTGGCGGACGTTCTTCATTACTTGCTCCATGCACATGCTAGCAGGACTGCACAGACCTGATAAATCTGAGACCAGTGGGATCTGCAGAGAGGACAATGAGAATTGTGAGGAGTAGAGTCAACAATGTGAAGCTGACACTAAACCAGTACTGACTTTAATTCTGATAGACACTAAAGTAGCTGATAGAACTTTATGGTAAAAAATGCATTATAGCTGTAACTTTTTATTTTTTATTTTCATTGCTTCTCTTTTTCATTTTTTTGTATAACTAACGTGTTGTACTGGTACATTACGTGAATACTGACCCATCCTGCACGTGTTTATTTAAACCATGATTGTGGATTCCCAGTTATTCAAGATTCCCAGTTCATCTCACATTCAAAAAATAATTCAGAGAGTCAGAAGTGAGCAGTTTAGAGATGTGCGGTCATCATATTAGGGGAAAAAGAGGTAATATCTGCGCAACGGATAAGACTTTTGTGGATGCTGATCAATTGAAGAACCCATATGCATAAAAATGCACACAGATTCATTGCTGTTTTGGCAGAGAACTAGAACTGAAGGGGGGTAATGACCTGAAAGTTAGAGTTAGAGTGTGCCTCATAAGAGCAGCAGGCTTTAAACAGAAAAACAGAAATGTCCTCAAGCATTTGGAATCAGACCAGAGGGCTGCAGGAATGATAACCACTGTCAGAATTGATGCTTCCTGCTTGCATTTAAGTAGATAGGAGGAGAATGTACAACTGATGCAAGGGTGGGGGGTGGATGTGTAAAGCGGTAACGGAGAGGAGTCTAGTTTTGAAACTGTATCTCTCAGCACAATTCAGAAATGCATAATAATGACAAAGCGACCATGCTAAGCATCCTCCCTCTATTTCCTGCCCTGGGAATGTCCGTTCGTCAAGGAATTCCTCAAACCAAATGAGGTTCATTATGTTCTGCTAAGACAGAGCCACAAAGGAAAAGGAATCATTCCCAAGAACAGCCATCGTATGGGGACATGATGTTTGTACTGCTTATGAAAGATATCCTGTAAATGTTTTCTGTCTACTGAGACACCAAATACAGATACCTAATACACATGATCTTATCTTATTATCAGAATTATGACAGACACTAACCAGAACCAATTGAATTAGGTTGTAACAGCAGTTATATAATGTTATTACCCAACATGGACAGACTTAAATAAGCTTCATGGATTCCTGCATTAAAATGAGCTTATTGTGGTGATTGTACCGCAGTTGTTGAATTACATTCTCTAATTTTAATTTGTCAAAACTGGCTTTGCATAAACATAATGCACTCTTATATTAAAATCAAGGCAGGCAGACTGCCATTCACTGCTTCAATCCATCAACGTGGTCTTCATGCCACAGAGCCAGCAGTAAAGCAGAATAGTTCATTGTAAGCGGAAAAGTGAGCAGGCTTTAGAGCATCACTTGTATATTCATCTCACAGAGATCATGCGAATTAATTCAATTCATGCAGGTAATAGATTTGCATAATTGAGACTTGCTGGCACAAGAAAACAGAGTTGGGGGAAAAAAGGCTACCTAATGCAGTATGAATTCATCCTGCTTGAAATGAATTCATGCCACGCATTTCGCTGTAGAAACTGTGTGCACATATTAGGAGTGTGCAATCCAGCTATACGCAATATGTCACAATTTCTGATGGCTAATAAGGCTAAAGAGAACTGCTGGCGTGACATTTAAAAAGACTAGGGCTGATAGAAGTCATTTTAATACTTAAGTGTATGTATGTTTGCTGGTTTTTGATTATAAATGTAATGCTTAGAAGCTCTGTCTTGTTTTCAAGCCACAAACGTGTATCCTCAATCTATTAGTCTAATATTGATTCCAGCACATTTCATTAAAAAAGCTTAGCAGTTCAGGCAGCTGTGCTTCAGGTACTAATGCATTTTTATAGCCAACTGGATATACTTTTAGCAGCAATAACAAAACTAGCCACCTCTTACTATAAATACAAAGGATTTTTAGACTGTGTTGCAGTAACTCAAACAGACAGGGTTAATTATGCAATTAAACATTTTCAATTTGTCAAGTTTGTCAGTTTTGTGGCCGTCCTTCTGTCAGGCGCTCAGAAAAGCTTATTGGGAGGCAGCTGATAACGTTAACAATAAATATGGTCATCCTGCTCCACCTTAAATGCGTATATATTTGTATGCATGTCCACAGCCTATTAAGTGCTTGTATATTCCCTGAGATTTGTCCACAGAAAGAGCCATTTATTGTTTTTTTCACTAATCACTAATTCAGCCCTTATTGGAGCCTCTGTAAATATAAAATTACTGCATCCTCTATGTGTAATTCTGCTTGTGCTGTAATAATTATTTCAGTGCTACAAACAGCACAGTTTGAGGAGGGCTATTTTTGGCCTGTTGTTTGCTTGGAGAAGTGTAGCTTATTTTCAAGTGGAGGGTTCCCAGGAGCTCTTACCGCTCTCAGTTCTGCTTTTGTCTTGTTTTTGGGATCCAGGGTTGAGATGAAGTTCAAATGCTCCTCAGTTGTTTTTTTGATATATCTGTGAAAAGGCAGCATGTTCGCCTCTGTAGTAAACTGTTCTGTGGTGCGATGCATTTGCGGCCAGAGTGGTCTTCCTTGCAGAAGGAAATTGCTATCATTCTTTGAGACTCATGCATGTTTTTAAGGCCTCGGTTTTGATGTGCGGCTCCACAAGTCCTGACATGACGAAACATCAGTGTGTTTACAGAACTCCCTTTGGGAACAGTATAGAAATGGTATTTCCTCTGCATATATCAATAGCCTGCTTTTAAATCATTAACTTGAGCAATTCTGCAAAAACATAAACGTTTTAGCAGGCCACTGACTATCTAGTTTTTTTTTCCTGTCCCTGAGTCATTCCTACACATGTGCGCACGCACACACACACACATTTTAATTTTATTAATTTAATTTAATTGTGAATATTCTTGTCATTGTGAAAACACACAGTGAACCACAACAAAATTGGACCTCTGCATCAAACCCATGCACACACCTAAGAAAGATGCCCCCTGGGGAGCAGTGACAGGTACCTCAGGGCAACCTACTGGTGAGGGGTTTGAACCCACAATCTTCCGATCCTGTGGCAAACTCCCTAACCACTAGGCCACCACTGCCCCGCTTATAAACATACAGGATTCTCTAGAAATATGACTTTATTTACACATCTTGTCCTAAGAACATCATGCATGGATGCCGAAAGAAAATAGAAATTTCATTATGTTTCTTTGTTTTTTTAATAACATTTCTCACTTTGAAATAAATCTTGGCATATTCTTGAACAGGTGCTTAAGCAGATACTTTTGAGACAAGAGGCTGTATTCAACACAATATCTGGGAAGATGTGCAGTGCATCCATGCAATAAGTTTGCGTCAGGGGTCTGAGTCAGACTGGCTTGCATCGGTTGTGCAGTTTTTATTTAAAGCTCTTGCTCATGTTTCAAGCTCACATATACTCTTCTTGCTTTCTTCTCTCTGCAACCTTTCCTCTCTCCTCTCATTTTCTTCAGGTATGGCCTCGCAAGTGCAAGTCTTTTCCCCCCATGCTCTGCAATCAAGTGCCTTCTTTAGTGTGAAGAAGCTGAAGGTGGAGCAGAGCTGCAACTGGGACATGACAGGGTACGGCACGCACAGCAAGATCTACAGTCAGAACGGCAAGCAGAGTGTATCCGTGGCTCCGGTGGGCATCAACGCCGCATCCCTCCAGGTATCCAGTTCCTCGCTGCCCTACGAGCAGGCCCTCCTCTTCCCGGCCGGCCCGGGCCACATTGTTGTGGCCTCAGCTAGCAGCAGCACCTCCGGTGCAGCCGGCCAGCTTCTGGGCAGCACAGGCAGTAGCAGTGGAAGTGGTAGTGGTGGCCATAATCTTACACGTCGCAGCACGGTCAGCTTGCTGGATACATACCAGCGATGTGGGCTTAAGCGCAAGAGCGAAGAGCTGGACAACAGCAACAACGGTAGCGGAGGCAGCGTGCATGTGGTGGAAGAGCAGCAGCAGCAGCAGCAGCAAGGGCCAGCACCCATGATCCAGAACAACGGGCAGAGTGGAGCAGGTGTCGCTGCAGCGACAGTGGCCACCGCGTCCACTACGGCCACATCCAAGACCAGCGGTGCCAACAGCGAGGGTGACTACCAGCTCCTGCAGCATGAGGTGCTGTGCTCCATGACCAACACGTATGAGGTGCTGGAGTTCCTGGGCCGGGGCACTTTTGGCCAGGTGGTTAAGTGTTGGAAGCGTGGCACCAGTGAGATTGTGGCTATCAAGATTCTTAAGAACCACCCATCGTATGCCCGACAGGTAAGGGTGGACTGTTTATTGCAATGGTATTTCTTTAAAGGGCTAGAACAGCTATAGGTTTTTAATCCAAATACAGAGGAGAACTCCTACTACTATTTTTAACTATTTTTAATAAAGCTTTTATCACTACTTTTAGTCTGTATGTCTCGGTCTTCAGAAACCTATCATGAATACTCCTGCTTTGTGGAAATGAATGCTACAGCCTCTCTTTCTGTCGCCATAGACAATATTGTGATGTTAACTGAGTTCATATTTCTCAACACCACCGACAGGGTCAGATTGAAGTCAGCATCCTGGCACGCCTCAGCACGGAGAGCGCTGATGACTATAACTTTGTGCGGGCCTATGAGTGCTTCCAGCACAAGAACCACACGTGCCTGGTCTTTGAGATGCTCGAGCAGAATCTGTACGACTTCCTCAAGCAGAACAAGTTCAGCCCACTGCCGCTCAAGTACATCCGGCCCGTTCTGCAGCAGGTGGCTACAGCCTTGATGAAGCTCAAGAGCCTAGGCCTGATTCATGCTGACCTGAAGCCTGAGAACATCATGCTAGTGGACCCTGCCCGCCAGCCGTACAGGGTCAAAGTCATCGACTTCGGCTCTGCCAGCCATGTGTCTAAAGCTGTGTGTTCCACTTACCTGCAGTCCAGATACTACAGGTGAGGCGATTTTGTCAAACAGAGGTTTGGATTGGAGCTGCTATTAGACATTTATGGAAGTGGTGGATGCGTTTCATTCTCTAGAGATATTCACTGTATGGTGGCAGCTTTCCCATCGTGAATGAGTTATCAGTTGATTTGTAGATGGTTAACTGGAGTTGGTTTGGACTCTTTCCTAGTGGTTCTCCTCTAACATTCCTTGAATGAACTTCCCCAGTGTAGGCTATAAAAGAAAGCAGTAAAACTCAATAGCATGCTGAGAACCCAGCTGCCTATTGTATTTAATGTGATAAAACAAGCAATGTTGTGTGCTACTTTGAAGGCAGAAGATTATCTTTTAGAGTGCTTGACAACCTGAAGAAGCTTTACAGTGACAGCACCTGTGAGAAATTCACTGCAGACATATTTACTTGTCTCTTTCCTTTGCTTTTCTTCTTGGATTGTCTTATGTTTAAGGGCAGACCGTGTTTCTTTGTTCCAGAAAAAAAGCTTAGAGAAGCCCAGCATTGAATAGTAGCCTTAAACACCAGTCCTGTTGCATTTAGGCACACAGCCCCCTCCTTTACCCCACCTCATCACCACAGCGAACCATTTTCCCTTGGGATACAGATGCGGGGTCAGTCCGAGTTCTCCAGTAATACTCGCCTGTAATCCACACCAGAGAAGCAACATTAGAAACAGATGACTTGCTTGAAAGCTTCACTTTTTTGCCCCCTCTCACTTCTTAAAATCTTTCATTTTGCAACAGCTGAGAAGGAGGAACAATTAAGCAAGACTCAGATTCTGTTAAGACAGAAGCTTGCTTTGTTGGGATCAAAGTGACCCTTCTTTGTAGTGTGTGTATGGCCACACAACATTCCCTTTAAAGAGGTCAGTCTGACTGCTGCCAGATGTGCATCGTGTTTTCTGGGATGCTGCTTTGAGGACTCCTAGGTCATTGTTACTAGTTAATGTTAATGAGGCTGTAATCCCAACATGGCAAACATCTTGTGCTGAAGTGAGTGGAAAACGAGTGGAAAATTTGGAAGCTTTGAAACTCACAAGCCTGTTGTGAATTTGTTTGGGCTTTCAAGCTATGCTGATGTAATCACTTGCACAAATATTTGATGCATTTTGAAGCATTTAACTAAAAGCTATGGTCTCCTTTAATTGAGATCATCAACAGCGATTTGCATAGAATCATTGTCAAACATAGCTTTCTCTTCAAACACTCAAAATGTAGTATTTGTTGAAGTGGCACACATTAAGGGAAAGCGACAACTTGTCATTGTGAAACACAGCACAACACACAGTGAACCACAAAATAAAGCCCATACAATGCTTTTCATTATATGAGCAACTATTGAAAGTGGCTGGGGAGTTGTGATGGGGAGGGTACCTTGTTCAAGGGTACCTCTGGGCAACCGATTGGTCTGGGATTCGAACCCACCACCTTCCAATTATAGGGCTTAGTCTCTAACCACTAGGCCACTGCTGCCCCTTTGTCTAAGTGCAGTGTATTTTCTCAGACATAGGGAAGGGCAGTTTATAACTAATTGCTAGGCTGGCTCTGTATTCCAGGACCTTAAATTTGAAATTTTAGGGTGATTTCAGATTTGGGTTGATTAAAACATGCTGTGATGCAATCGCTCTCTTAGTTTCATTCATTAGAGCAAGAAAGAATACTGCCATGCAAACCTTAGTGCGGACCAAATGGCATAACGTGAACTATTAGGCAGCTTGGTCTTGGTCTGCTCTTAAATGAACTTTGGTTTGTTTAAAGTATCAACACAATTCAGACCAAAGCATCCAAACAGACAAAATGGAAAATTTTTTATTGCAGAGCTGCTTTAAAATGTGCAAAATTAGTTGTTTTGGCATGTGCCTTAATCATCTTTTAATCCTTAACTAACCTTTAAACTAGACTCAAGCACATTCGAAGCTCGTTATGCACCCAAATCGCTGCACAAATGAACTACTTTTCGAATAACTAAACAAACGTATTTGCAAAAGCAATATGGCTTTATGTTTCAGGGATTTCACTCCACTTTGTGTTATGCAAAACCATAGAAAGGCAGGGCCTGTCTTGTGTGTTTTAACTGCCCAAATACCACAAGTTGTGTTAAGCAAACTAGAGGAGCTAGGCAGCTGAAACAAAATTCTGGGGAAGATTTTTATTCTCTAGACCCAAATTGCTCCTCTCTAGTCTGTTTATATTGTAAAGGTAAACAGATAACTATATATACATGGAATATTGCTGATGTGTGGAGTCGAATGTCTGTGTATCAAGTACATTATAATGACTTCAATGCACCTCCGTTTTATCCAATGTCTTTTTTTTTAGTCATGTTACAGTTGCAGGCAAGTCAAGCATTAAGAGTCTTTTGTTGGCGTTTATCCAATCGCGTGTATAGGGAATTGTACTGCTGTCTGCTTAACACATACACGCGTCACAAATGTGTCTGTTGCGCATGCCAGCAAAGAGGACAGTCATACTTTACACCATCCAAGCTGACTGAGACTGGCCTGCTCAGGGGACTACTTGGTCTGTACCAAGGTTCAGGGCAACAACACCAAGGTGCATTTCATTCAAAACAAACCTACCAAGTCTAATCATACTTTGATACTACATTGGAATTTCTACATCTGGGCTAAAACAACTCTGGAGGAATAACAGCCAGTTTTATATGTATCCCTTGTGCTTTGTGTTAGCTCAAAGTACATAAGGCAACAACAACACAGAGCTGAATAAGAAAGAACTGAGCAGCAATCTGTTCATTTAGGAAGTCAGTGTATAAAAAGCCTTTTTTGTTTACCTGTTATGGATCTGCATGTTAGAGCTGAACTAAATCTGAATTAAAGCATCATTTTAAATGCAGTGTACTAATGCACAAAAAAACATGTCTGTTTCCAATTACTTATGTACTGCACAGTTTATCATAATATTGGGCAAGCTTGCATGAATTTTTAGTGAGTGGTGGGTGAACAAGGTCAGCTATGTGCAAAGAGTGGGCTGTGAAGTGTAATTACCAGGAGCTGTGTGTCTTGTCCTGTGTGGGAGTGCACATAGAGGATGATCCCCCTAATTTCCTCTTGGCAGGAGCGAAGAGGCGAAAAACAGCTGACACCAAGCCGAGTTTTACTAGTTTACCACTTAACAGCCCTGCTTTTGTGTGTATAAGAAAAGAAAGAGATAAAGAGGAGTTTAACACTTGAGCTGTATTTAAGTTTGTGGTATAGATACCACAACTTTTTCTGCGCAATATAAGTCTGATATTTTTTTTTCTTGTTAAAGCGAGCTTTCTTAAGGACTTTTAAAAGTACTATTACTAAAAGTAATTTGCTAAAACTGATCAAACCAACACACTGCTTCCCTAGCCAGGAATGCAATGCACAAATATGTACTAAACTACAGTATTTCATTGCTTTATGATATTGGGCTCTTTAAGCAATTGTGTCATGTTTTACCTTTGTTGCAGAATCAGAGCAGGTTTGTCTGTCTCACGATAAAGGTATCATGTCTTAGTTCCAATACAGAGTTTGCCTTTTTTGTGAAGGTCCACAATAGATGATCAAATGGAAATAGGGCTCTACACACTCTACAAAACCCTTAAAACACACTGTTATTTCATACTACAAGCAAAGCTAAACCAGACCAGAAATCTTTGCGCTTTTATGCCAAAAAAGATGCTTGACAAAAGCACAAAATGAGCATATAATAGTTGGAAACACAGACATCCTAAGAGAAAACTCATTCTCTGGCAAGTAACAGTGATATATTGATATCTGGGTCCATATTTAGAAACATCAAGGCGATTTAAACATTTTATAAGAGCCTTGAAATTCATATCTACCCATTGTACCATTCTGCTTTCCTGTGATAATTGAATCTGGTCTATCAGTACTGGCGCATGTCTAGGCTCACCTCAGGGAGGTAGTATGAGATGATGAGATCAGACCTTCTCCTGTGTTAATCCCTATCTCACCATCCTATAGGCTTCCACCTCATTTTTAATTCTGCTCAATGCCACATTCACACGTGTGCTCTCACACACTCACACACTGCTCTTCCAAACCAGCACTGACCCACCTGGAGAGGCCTCCCACAGATTTCACCTCCTTATGAAGGATCACACTGTTCCTGGCACCTCCTGTCTGTTTAATAGAGGTTTTATTCTGCTGAAAAAGGTTCTCTCTCTGTATATCCTGTCTTTTCCATTGAGAGCGCTTCAGTAAGAGAAAGAAAGACTGACTCTTTGGGTGAATGTACTGCAAATACGGCAATAAATTGCTGCTACTGTTGAAGGTACATGACTGTTTTCCTGTCTTAGATCAGATTTGATTGCAGATAGGCAGCTAGTCTCCTTGCCGGTTTTGCCAGGAAGCCAGCATTTTCTTCCCTTCCTTTCAGCCTGTCTTAGTCTGGTAATTCTGTAAAGCTGCTTGAAAAAGTCACTTAATTGGCAAACGAAGAAGAAAACCTGTCTGTGTCATTAAACAATATGAGAAGGCTGACAACTAATAGTCCTGCAATACGTTCATGTATTGCAGGGATGCTTCACTCATTCTGTTCCCTCGAGTTATTTATTTTGGCTGTGCTTTTAAATCCATGGGACAATTACCCATGGCCTTTGATAGGATGGGATGCATCAATGTTCCCACTTTGCGTATTTTTAACCAGGGCTCCTCACAGCCTGCTCTGCTTCTAAACGGCTCCTCTTAAGATGTGCCATAAACTGTAAAAGTGATTGTGGAAGGCAGAGAAATTCTCTGTTGGAAATTTCCAAAGCCTCAGCAGCTCACTCTTGCTTCTGGTGTCAGTCCTCCCTGCTTGCTGTGAAAGCTCTCCACAAATGACTGTTGGCACTGGCAGCTCAGATTCAATCAGTTGATCTTCATATCTTTACAGGCTCTGCTTGCTATGAGTGCTCAGTCTGTCTGTCTGGATGGAATCTGATCTGTTGAACATGAGGGTTTGTACTGTATTTAAGAGCTCACATTACCAGGGTGTAGCTACATTTCAAATATAGATTTTGCACCAGGGCATATTAACACAAGTAAACTTTGCAATGATAATCAAGGTAAACATTTGCATGGTGGAATTGAGCCGCATGTGTTGCAGCTCAATATGGGAAACCAGAGGCAGTGTGACAAGATGTGAGCCACAAATTTGAGGTATGACTTGAGTTAGGTATTTAATGGCATGTTGTATAAATAAACTGCAGTTGTTACTGTTCCCTGTGATTCTACGTTAGCCATGCATAGCCTGATTTGAAAAATAAAAACGTCTTTCTTTCTCTTTTGCCTGGTGCTTTGCTCGATCCTGCCTTGCCAGAACTGTCTTTGAAATGTATTTGCTCAGGACCATTCCTTTGGCTTGAGGTCTGTGAGTTGGCGTAGTTCTCCTTGTTCCTAATGCTCTGCCTTTTTTTTTTTTTTTTGAGTTACGTCAGCTAAACTTTATTTACCCTCTTAGCGATGCACACTAGCTAATGATGTAACAGGTAAAGCTGGTTGCTTCACCCAGGACCAGATAAAGGGGATTATTGTCCTGTCCCAGTAGAGATTCGTTGCCCCATTTATCTGTAATGGAAAAGTTGGAGTGGGGGTGTTTTATGTCTGAAATGCTCTGACTGAAGTTTAGGGTTTATTTGAGATTGCCACTGTCAGCTGTGTGTGTTGGAGCGTTGCATTTACATGGCTGCGGTCAGAACGAGGGAAACAGATGTAAATGCTGACGTGTCTACGCTTTCACTGTCTTTTTTTTTCTGTATCTCACTGTCTCTGCTCTCTCGTACTTTCTCTCTCACTCTCTCTCCCATTCTCTCTCTCTCATTCTCGCTCCCGTCCCTGCTGTCGTCACTTTGCAGCATTGCTGCACACATGTAGGCCCTGCTTGGGTCATGAGAATGTGAGCCATGGCAACAAGAGGTCACAGGAAGATAGCATAGCCAGTCAGTGTGTCAGTCAATGCTCTCCGGATGTCAAAGTCTTAATATGAGAAAGCTTGAAACAGAACAAGCATGCCTTGCATTTTTTCTTAGCATGGACTAAAATTTAGTCCAAAGATACAGTACATCTGCTTCTCATGACCTTGTCTTTTGTAGAGTGTGTCTGCTCTAATGACTTTCACTAGCAACCTGAGGGTCCCTTCCCAGGATTCTGTTTATTGTCTCCCATCAATCAAAAATTACTGGCTAGGGCAGTACATGTTATTTAATAATGTAGCCATAATATGAAGTTCAGCAGCTTGTCTCCTTTTCTCTTTTCTATTTTTGCAGATTCTCTGTATGAGTGATGAGCATTAAAACCTCAAATTGCAAAGACCAGTAGTGGTCAGGAACTGAGGATTACTTCTGGGGAAACCTCTGCCTTTCCCTCTTCCCCTGTTTCACACCCAGAAGGCCTGTGGTTCTTTCTAAGCATCTAAAAAAACCCTCAAAGTCATGATGGTCTCGAGAACCTCTGCATCAGGACCTGTGAATGTTGGAGGTTAATGGTGCACTTTGCACATACGCTACTGAAAGAAAGCCATTTTTAGGTATCTGTCTATGTTAAGAATTTCACCAAGAACTTGATCCTTTTATTCCCATAACAATACATCCCGGTGGAATCTGCCTATCTTGTGTTTATAAATGAACTACCGTTCCAGGACATTTACCGTGGCTCCGTGGCAGGCATTAAAGAGCACTCTAATGAATGAGGTTGCCACTAGTTACTGTTCCCTCAAGCGTGCATAAGGCGCCTTTTTATTTCACTGTGAGCAAGCGGTGGGATCCTGTTACTCAGAGCCAAATCTGAATCTGAGAATGAGGATCTGCTTCTAGCAAGCACAGGTGCTGTTTACCTGTAAAGACTCATGATCCGTGGAACATACAGGCAGCTTAGATAAAATGGTTCATGCAGAGGTTAGATATTTTCCTACCCTAATCAGTGCCATGCTGCCTTTTATACCTATTATTCTTTCTCTCTTAAGTCACAAATCACTTCTTGTATTTGTTTTTCTGCCATTTCTGTGTAAAACCTTTGCTCATCAATGATCGGTATATGAGAAGAATTCAAATAATTTACCCATGAGGTTTTATTGTAGTTGTATTGTAGTTGGACGGAAAGGTGAGCGAATGAAAAGATGTTTTTGCTCTCGTTCTCTTATGAATGAGTTTCGTGTCACTTTCAACCTTTTGCAAGGATGACTGACAGAAATGTAATAACTATGCGCTCCTCTAATTTGCCTGTGGGCCACTCGCTTCACCACTTCTACCTCTTTCCTCAGTGAAGCAAAAGACAAGTAGCTAATTAACTCCTGTTAGTCAAGCATATGAACACTCAGCTGATTGCTCAAAGTCATTTTGCCAGGCATTGATATCATGCCGTTTCTCACTGAGATCAATGAGGGTAAGAATGCAGCCTGAAAACATGGTTTGGTGAATGCTGATTATGTGGGACTCTATTAGAGGCTCTTGCATGTTTTCTGTTGTTATTGCCTTCCCTTCTCAGATCCACTTGAGTGGACCTAGCGCAAGTGTTTCATTTCTTTTTAAAGTTAATTATGTTCTCTTTTAAGAGCCTGCTGTGCCAAAAATCCAAACAAAGATATTATCTGCCTTGTGTGTGTGTGTGTGTGTTTTGTGTGTGTGTGCCTTTTTAATCTGTGACTAGATTTCGAGTTACCCTCAGTGTAAAGATTGTTAACAGCGGCTGTCCTGATGGCTGTGGCACAGAATGTGAAGGCATTCTTGCATGGAACATGTCCAGACTTCTCATACAAATTACACATAAATATCCCATCTCTCACCCAGATGAATGTTTCAGGCTGACACTTAGACAAATGATCAACAAGCGCTGCAGCAGGTCCATGCAAAGAGCTTGCCTGTGGAGTAAACTTTAAATTTCTGAGGGTTTTATTTCCACTGCGCCACACTTACGCTGCGCATCTGTATGTTTCTGAGCATCCAAAATGCCTCCTTTTATCCACACAAGATCAGAGCACCCAGTTCACTAAAGCTCTAAGTCACTCCCAGCTGACAGAGTTTATAGGCAATGGGGAAGTGCAAATGAGTCAACAGCCCCCTCTCGTCTCCTCTAGTCTGCTCTCTTCTCCACCATGGTCACGGCAAATGTCTGGTTCTCAGGCAGCCGTGCAGTTTCCCATGAACCCCACCGAATGAAACAGATGCATTTGTTTTCTCAATTGGAAGAATTTGCTAATGTGCGTAAAGGGGTAAATAGTTTGGCTAATTTACGCCAGGCCCAGCTAGTTGTGCCAGCTGAGGTTCACTGCTCTTTCTGTTCGTGGGTGCTCTGGGCTACTCTTCTGGCCTCGATATGTGCTGCTCTGTTTGTCCTGTGCAGTTCAGTGCTCTCCAATGTGCTGCTCCTAAAACTGCTCTTTGCTGTCCTATCCTTTCGAGCGTGGCGCTTTTCCATTCTGTTGATCATTGGTCTTGACAGCAGCACCAGTTAATTATTATTGTGCTGATCTGAGATGGAATCACTTGATTTCTAAGATTTGTTGCAAAGTTTACCAGAGTTTATTTTCATTGCTCAGCTAGGTCCTTTTGATTTATAATACCAGAACATCACCAGTTAGATTTTAATGCTGCTCATATTCTAAAAATGAATGGCTGTCAAATTGTATTTCACTCCAGTTAATAAATAATCTAAGATGATTAAAAGCTTTGTGGTGCAGAAATGTATCACTGTGTATCAAATTGCAGCGGTTTGAGCCTGGGGCACAATTTGTTTGGAAAAATAATTACCCATGTATTGAGTCCTTGTTAATAATTAAAGTGGTTTGCATTTGAAATGCATGCAATGAGGCTTTGCCTGGAACGGTGTCTTATCTTTGGACAGGCCTATTATGGCCCCCTGAGCTTAGTGGAAAAGTGCTTCTCATTAAACAGAGTTCAGCTCCTTTCATTGGAAAACTTAAAGGAACGTATCAGACTTAAGATTGCATGTGAACAGACACCATTAATGCTGTGTCTGATTCTGCTGTGAGACAAATGCTGTACAGTCTAGCTGTGTGCTTTTATCAGTGCTGAGGCCTTGGCCTGAGAATAGAGACTTCATGAGAGTGACATAGAAGAGTTTCTGTATAGAGGTAGGTTGAGGCTTAACTAACAGTTCTGCTGTAAATGTGGTGAGGGAGCATTCTTGCATGTATGTGGGCACCTTTGTAGTTTTAAGTCCATTGGAACATATCATACTTGCCAGGAAAGAGAAGAATAGGAAGGCCAAAGAGAAAGTTTATGGATGTGGTGAGAAAAGACATGCAGGTGGTCCGTTTGAAGAAGAAAGATGCAGAGGACCAGAAGAAATGGGAACGGATGATCCGCTGTGGCAACCTCAATACGGGAGCAGCTGAAAGAAGAAGGAACATATCACACTTAAATCACAAAAAACTTGCATGGTATGGGAAATCCAAAAAAACAGTGATTATTAAATTTCCTTATGTTGAAATTAATTTGTTGATTTACATTCATTGATGTATTTCATGCCTGCAACACATTCCAAAAAAACATGGGCTGATATATATTTTTTTTTACCATTCTTCCAGGAAACATAAGGTTGTATTTTTCATTCCAGTCCAGTTCCAGTCCCCTCTACTTCCACAGCCATGCATTTGTGCGCAGAAAGTTTTTATGCATTGTCTTATTGAAAAATACATGAACGTCCTTGGAAAGATGTGATTTTGAAGGCAGTATATGTTGTTCTTAAATCTCAATGTACTTTTCTGCAACACAGAATCTGCATCCCAATGCAGCCATCAATTACCCTCGCTAAGGGCACCGACAAAACCCCATGCCCTGGCTTTTGTAGCACATGGCATCCTTTTATTCCACACAAGAGTTGGATAACTTGTTTGTCCAACCAAAATGCACATTTCCACTCTGTGATGCTCCATCGCAAATTTCTCCACACCCAGAGAAGTCAACGTTGCTACTGGGCATGGTAAACTTAAGGCTTCTCTTTTGCACTATAGAGTTTTAAGTGCCATTTGTTAGGTAACTTTGTTATGTAGTGCTTGGCGTAAGCCCTCGCGCATGTGGTTCTATTAGTTATTGATGAACGACAGTTGTTGATGCAATGCTGTCTGAGGGATCAGGGATCACAGGTGTTCCGCTTAGGCTCCCATCGGTGCCCTTTACACAAAGAAATTCCTCCAGAATTCCTTAAATTCTTTAATGATATCATGCAGCGTAGAGGAAGACATCCGCCCATTCTAAGCTTTCTTAGAGGAAGTTTGTTTTTGAACACTTCAGTCATTTTCCAATGCAATGATTGGCAGTCATTTTTTTTGACATCACCTCAAAAACTACACCATGTGTGGACACAGCTTTGGTACCAAATCGTGATTGCAATCACTTGTTGACATCACCCGTGTGAAAGGTCATGTGTTATAGATGTGTTGTCAAAGGATGTACATTAAAAGGGCCATGAAGCTGACCAGACACAATATGAACTATCTTGGACCAATGCTGGCTGAAATGTAAGAATCGCTGCTTTTTCTTTTTTTCTTTTTTATATAACTTCTCATTTTTTTCCAACTTGTGGCTGTAGATAATGATCCTGAGGTGAAACAAAAATCCTCTTATTACAGGTCCACTCAGCTTTGAAGTGAAGGAAGACAATGAAAGCGAGAAAATCTTTTCCTGACGTCTTGTGCACATTTGGTTCAACTCAGGTGGTCGTTCTGCATAAGAGAACACGGCAGCCACCAGGCAAACTGAGACTGCCAGTAACCCAGGAACATGGTGTCCTTAAGTGATATCATCCAAATATCTCTCAAAACAACATCATCCTCATTAAGCCCACAGTGGAATAACAAGGGAAATGAAATGACTTTAACACGGGCATACACACAGTCTCTTTAATTAGCCCCTGTTTGATAAGTCCACAAACAGACAGATGGTACTTGTTGAGGCTGAGAAGTTCTCACTGTCATTACACCAACCGTCCTGGTCAGCATGTTTATCAGCCTTTTTTTTGTGTTTTATTGCTACATTTTTTATCATTTATGTGCCTGATACCCAGACCCTCTCGCGTTCGCGCCCTGTGTGTTTTAGATGTTTTCGGTTCATAGTTTATAGTCACAGCTGCTTTACTTATCTAAGGGAAATATAGAACAAGAAAACAATCAATAAATCTAAAAATGTGCCTATAAATGCCTGGGGGAAAAAGTTGTACATTTTTATTACTACTTTTACAATAAACTGATCTAAAAGAAACGTAGAATAATAACTTAATTTAACACATATTAAAGTTCTCTGCCACTACAGTTGGATTTCTGTCAATTGGGTCTGGTGTATCTCATGATTCCACTTTCTGCATCCATCCTTTAAAATGAAAAACCCTTTGCAAAGTTGAATGAAATGTAACACCAGCAACAAACGAATCAAAACGCAGCTTCCCCAATAAACAAATCGAAATCCATTTACAGCCCCATCTGCCTGCTGACATACATTTTTCTGTCTGTGGATTCTTTTCCCAATTTAATTCCTGTTAACATCTTGTAATTGTGCGAATTCTGACTGTAAATTTGGGGTTAAAGAAATTTTTCAGTAAAATTGTCAACTGTTAAGACCTAAATTTCAACCAAGAAAAACAAGCCTTGCTTTCTTACGTGTGTCTACCTTACGCCAGCTCAATACAGTGAGTTACTGCAATAGATAATCCATCCATCCATTATCTGAGCCGCTTATTTTAACCAGGGTCACAGAGTAAGAGATAATCAATAGCTAAAGTAAGTGATATGATACCAAATCTGCAGATTATTTATTGCTTTATAGGCTCCAGCATCATTTACTTGATGAGATTATATTCCAGGTGAAAGTCATACATACAGAATGAGATGTATTTTGATATTTAAGCAGTTGTAGCTGACGTATTAAACACTGTGACAGGGTGAGATACTGAATGTTAATTATTTTATCAAAGTATATGCTAAATATGTCTATTAAACAGAACTAACATGGCTTAGAATATTTCAATGACTGGTGTTTGTACCATGTTTACTGCTTTTTGTAGAGGGAACGTTGGCTCATTCTAATGAATCGCTTGCAGTCCTCTTGTGTGTCCTCAGTTTGGTTTGTCAAGACATCAGCAAGGAGGGAAAGCTAATGTTTACTGGCCTTCCTGGAGAGGGAGTGCTTTTGTTGTTTCTACAACCAGTCAAAGGGCTTTCTTGGAGATTGTTTTGAGAAATTTCAGTGCATTGTATGGAACACGTGCATGTATTTTCCATAACCTTCTTAAAAGGCTCTACTGTTTTCCTGATGACTTTGGTTTCAGCCTGAAATATTGCGATAAATGATGTGTAGTATGGGCCTTCTAGTAATGGGATATGCTGACATCTGGCCATCTTGAAGTGCTTTTGCATTTTTTAATGCCATTCAACATGGAGGGCTTTCAAGAAGTTTCATTGGAGACTATTCTCATTTATTATTCATGCCTGTAATTAATTTTTCCACAGAATCGTTTCTTATTGTACAAACCAGGTTTGGATATTAACCCCTGGCTGTGAGTAGCCATCATATGCAGCTTGTGTATCTGCGTTCAGTATCAGCCATGCATTAGTGACTCAGTTGTGCAGGGATAACCACATCCAGGCATTTATACACAATTTAAATGCTAATGGTCCTCCTTGGTCTGTGCACTGGTCTATTCAGTGTACTTGAATTGTCAGAGCTGTGCTGCTGCTGGAAGAAAAGCCTAACTAGCCAGCCCTCCCCTCTCAGTCTGCCTCAACTGCCTATGGAAATCAGTGGTGGCCTCCCTGGGCTGCCTGCTTAAGTACTTTAGATTCATTAATGTGTAAGACATGTGGGGCTGATGAAATTCTAAATGAATCTTCTAAATCTCTTTTTCTCTTGCTTGCTCTCTCTCTCTCTCTCTCTCTCTCTCTCTCTCTCTCTCGCTCGCTCTCTCTCTCTCTCTGTCTCTCTCTCTCTCTCTCTCTCTCTCTCTCTCTGTTTCTCTCTCTCTCTCTCTCTCTCTCTCTCTGTTTCTCTCTCTCTCTCTGTTTCTCTCTCTCTCTCTATCTGTCTCTCTCTCGCTCTCATGCTCTCTGACAGAGCGTCTTCATATTAATTTATCGAGAGATGGAAGGCACATTAATAATAATTCTTTTGTTTTCATGGCAGCTGAAGCAATGTGGTTGCCATGCTGGTGTCGTACCATCTGTAATTTGGATTTTTTTGGCAGTTTAGATGGCATTGCTCACATTGTCCTCACCTCAGCCAACAACACACCCTGATTGGTGGTACAATACAGGTCACGTTTATATTTTCATTTTAGAGACTTTAGAGATATTTTTACTGTGTTTATTGCTTTTTTTGTGTGTTTCTAATAATTGTTTCCAGGACTGTTTATCTAAAGGCTCTGCTGTAATGAAAAGGACCCTTGGCAACACATCATAGTGTTTATTATTAGATTTTTTTTCCTTTCTTCAAATGTCTCTGTAAGCTTGCAGTGGGTTTTTTTGCATTTTGGTAATCTAATGTGTGACTGTGCACATTTAACAAAACACATGCACACACACACATGCGTGCACACACACTAAGCCATGCACACTTCCTATAGCCTCTTATTTTAATGTTTGAAAACAATAATGGTCAGATGCCTCTTTGCCTTCTACCCCCCTTCAGTTTGGTCTGTCTGTGCCAAGCCATCCACTCTGATAGGTACAGCCCTCCCTGGTGTAAAAAAAGACCTCTCGACATCCCAATCGCTCTACATCATTCAGGGGGTCTCCATGGCAACACAAACACAAAGAGATGGCCCTAAGAGGGCCAGCCAATGTGGGGGTGTCAGGGATGCGGGAGGCATTGGTTTGATCAGGCGAGCAATAGGCTATGTGGGGATGAGGAACAGAGAACAAGAAAGTGAGAGAGTGAGGCAGAGAGAGTAAGAAAGAGAGACAGACATACAGCTAATGCACTCTTATCCTGCACCATACACTTCAGAGCAGCTTTATTACTTTCTGTGTGTGCAAGATGGACAGCGTCAGACTCTCCTGTCTTTCTGTCTACCAGCAATCTCTGAAAGGGTGGATGAAAGTGCTGCTGCTAGTGGTGATTATATAAAACTCTTACAAGATACATAAACTGCATGTATATCGACAATAGCAACTTAGAGACATTTGTGGAAAATTAAAGTTTACTGGCCACTTTGGATTGTTTTGAAAAGGCCACTCAAAAATGATAAGTACATTTCAAGAAAGGTTTCTTTCACGTTAAGGTTAGGATACTTCCCATTCGTGAAATGGGAAGAGAGTAAAGCAGCCCAGTCAAAGCAAGATATTTTGATTTTATGGCAAAAGTATTGATATTAAAAGTCTTTATTAAATGTACATGTCAAAAGTACAATCTGACACATTGATTTATTTCTGGAGAACATTGTGATCTTATTGTGATTGAAATTACTTGTTGATCCCATGATTTTCATTTAGATTGCAAACAAATCACTAAGCTGATTCATCACACATATACATTATCAACTATTTTTAAGATGATTATAGCTGAGTAGTTGTGACACCTGTAGTTGAGAATAATGAGTGAATAATGTATAGTTTGCAAAGTATAATTAAAATCGCAGCCCTTGCAAAGTGAAGTGCAGATTTTGATTTCAGTACAACGATTGATCATTTAGCCCTGTTTAAACATTATTATCAGTTATATGTTAGGCCTTGGGTCAGGTTCAAATATCACGATCCTGTGCTCAGAGTCAGTCTCACTCAAATTTTGGTGATTAATGGCGATTAATGTCCTGTATTTACCCTTGGCTTAGTTTTTCTGTCTACTTTATTCTGTTTATTGTATCTTGTTGCAAAGCTTGGTTTTCTTTGGCAGGCTGGAATCTACCAGAATTTTCTCTGGATGTTTTTGCAGTCAGTCCCTAGTTTAAGCTCCATTAAAACTCTGTATGGTGCTGGTTCTTGAACTTTCATGGTGGACAATGTGGTGCTGTTCCAAAATGTTCAAAAGTCTCTGTATTCACAATGAGTTGCCTAACTCCTAACAGTGATTTCAGGCTGGGGCTTTAAGGACTGGCTTTGACTCCCCACGAAAAAAAACCCCAAAAAAACAAAAAACCCCAAAAACGTTAAAGCAAGAATAAAAGGAATAATACTTTTAAATGACTCCAGTTCAGCTTTTAATGTTTTCATTTTCTAGTCTGATCATAGAGGCTACTTTTACACTTTTTACTGTGATTCTCTTGATGTTTATTGCATTAATTACGTTTCTCTATATACTGCACAAATTACAAAAGCTATGGTATCAAAGCTCATGAAGGGTGTATTGATAAAAGATGTGACATAATCAGCTTGTGCAGGAGGGCCTGAGCACCGTGGGTTCCAGTTATTTACAGCAAGGAAGGTCATACATATGTGGTTAATACATTAATGTAATGTAACCAATAGCATAGGTTTAACTGCCATTGACTGTCGTTTCTGAACATATGTTACGGAGGTCTGTGACTAGGCTCTGATAGGAAAATTATTGCCTCTGCTAGCTGACTGTGTGTTACCGATGTGACAGGCAGAGATAAGGCTGAAACACCTTTCAGGGCTTCTTTAATTTCCACTCTGAAGTCTATGTGCCTGTTTCTTTTATGATCACATGTTGTTGATCTCTATTGTGTTCCCGTTTGCAGCTTTCAGACAGTGGCTTTGCGCAGGCCATGCCGGCGGGAATGAGTAACTTCCCCCTTTTTCTTTGTCTGATAGAAACATGTGCATTCCTACCACGACAGCCATCAATCATAAATTCAGCACCTCTTCCTCCTGCAGCCTATCGACTAGCTCAGGTGAAAGGCCTCCTGTCTGTTTGTGTGTTTGTCTTTTCTGTGGAGGTGACGATGAGGTGTGTTGCATTCTAAATGGTGCAGTAGCATGGCCAGCACCGCTCCAGACTCCTTCTGGAAATTTCCTCCTTTTGTTTTCACCCTGTGCATTTTTCATTGCGTGATTTATAACAGGGTAGGCCAGTTAATTGTGTTAGCCGGGCATATGATGAATGGTGCATCATGGGAAGAGTACCTGAAGCATCATTCCTGCACGAGTGGAGAAATTGAAAAAAAACATTGAAAGTAGAAATTGAAAGTGAAGGAGCGTTATGGGGCGAAGCAGCGTGACCAATGCAAATATTCACCGGCTGAATGGAGCTGACACTGACCTGACTGAATACACACATGGACACACCTACTGAATTGTCATTAGCTGCTGTTCTCGGGGTGTGTTTGGCGCCAGGGTTATATTCTACACAATGACTTTTAAAGATGCAGATGTTGGATTTTAAAGGATATCTATCTATGTTTTTATGTTTTCCTCTTTTTGTGTTTTGGTAGATTTTGTACCAAAACAGCCTGAATTCATTTTTAAATGACCATTTTGATTAAATAGGCAATATGGTTACTGTACCTTAAATCTGAAGTATGTGAAAGCATTGTGCTGGTCTAGTGGTGCGATACTCCTCTGTTGACTCAGAGGTTGCAGGTTCAAATCCTCTCCCAGCACCACCACCATTGGGTTCCTGAGCAAAAATCCTTTACCCCAAGTTACTCTAGCAAGACTGTCCCTGTAGGAAATGGAAGTTGTTTGGGATAAGAGTGTCTGCTAAATGTAATGTAATGAATGAACTGTGTTCTGATTGCACTGCATAAGTAAAAGAACAGTCTGGGCTGAAATACCCCTTGTAACTTAAGGCTATCTGCTGGGGAATGAGCAGGAAAATACACAAATGTATTGGTTTTTGAGATAACAGTAAAAAATCAAGTCTAAAAATGCTGTTTAGCTTAGGCGATTTATTTGAGTTTATTTTTAGCTTAGGTGATTAATAGTATGCTTTGAAAACAAAGTTTATGTAGTAAATCATCCTCTCTGATTTAAAAAATAGGAAAATGTACTTTTCCATTTAATCGATTCCTTAATTTCTGAGCCCAGAAACTGTACCCTTAATTTACCATAATTTTGAACTCCAGGGACACAGACCAGTAATTTCAATTTGCATCATACTTTGGACATGGACTAGTGGGAAAGTGCATTAAATTGAGGAAGACCTGTGAAGAGCTGGTGAGAGAGCTTCATGGCGGAGAGTTGTGCACACTGGAAGGAGGTTGAGGTTTATTTTCACATGAGTTGGCAATGCACAGAGCAATCTGTAATAACAGTGAGGATGTGTATTCTGAGCTATGCCCGGATCGTCCCTGCTCCTCACAGGAAGAGCATGCGGTTGCCTGGGGTTCTCATAACAAACATAGCAGACACCACTCCGCCTTATGAACTACTATAGAAATCTTCATATTTACCCAGGTTTTTCGCTGTGCTTGAATAATTTTATACTCTCCCTGTAGAGAAGCAGGCAGAGACTGCTGAAAGAATGTACTGCTTTGTGGTGGATATCCTTGGATGTTTTGCAGTGATCATAGACTCACTAATGGTCTCTGTGAGGCCAATTGAAATATGGCTGGGTGTAAAATACAGCTTCTTTTGTCTTATATGAGATATGCTCTGACATATGCACTAGATTTGTAAGTGGATACATATGAGAGTTCTCTGTGAAGGGACCTGAATCGGTGTGGTGAGAAGACCACAAACGGGCACATTCAGTGTTTCCTCTCTGAGCTTTTCCTAACAGAAGTGATCTGTCCCACAGGTCAGGATCTTTATATAACTCTAGAGGGATGATGTAATTCCAGCTCAACGCATTCATCTAAAAAATGCTGCCTTGTATGTTCTGTCTGTCTATCTGTCTGTCTGTATGTATGTCTTGTTGTCTCTCTCTCTCTCTCTCTCTCATACACAAACTCTGAGTACTGGTCCCATGTTTGGGACGTTCTAGTATCAGATATCCTTAATATACTTCTAATGTCAGTCATAAATATATATTTATATAAATATAAAAGTGCCCATGCCCTGTATGAGGTGATGTACTGCTCTGTTGCACCTCAAATGAGACCGAATGAATAGGATTGTGAAATGTTTGAAGACGTTTTTGAATAATATGGTCAATAAATTATTCTGTAGACCAGCCGTTTGCAGTTATTGCTTTTCAGCTCATGCTGGAGGAGGGAGATGCAAATGCAGGGCAAGAGGCTGGACACTATTCTACGGTGAGGATTTTTCTTTGAATCCAGAGTGCTAAAGATGGCTGCGTGTGCAGGGTAGATATCACTGGCATGGCCTGACTGTGCAGCAGCAGTAGCGTTAATTTGGTGCCCAGAGTTTTGGCTTGATGGATTTTCTCTCTGAATTTCAACTAAATTAGCTCCAAATGTCAAAGTATCAGAGGCATCTATGCTACAACAGTCAAGAAAATGATTACACACAGCAAAACTCCCTCTTAATGCAGTCTCACTTAAGTAATCGCTTCAGGAATTAATTCAGCACTGTTTTGTGTGTGTGTGTGTGTGTGTGTGTGTGTGTGTGTGTGTGTGTGTGTCTATGCTCACATCTGTGTAATTCAGAGTCCACACCCAGTAAATCTAAACGTCCTCTACTGGGTTTGTGAAGTGACACATGAAAACACACAACCTTGAGCACACACACACACACACACACACACACACACACACACACATCTTAAGAAGGCATTGTCACAAGTGTGTTATCTGAAGAGTTGCAGTGATACGAGTCACCATCAACACCTCATAATTTGATATGTTCATGAATTATTCTGTAGCACAATTAGTACTCGGCAGGTCAAGATGATAATAGGTCGATAGAGCCACACTCTTAAAGAAATACTTTAGCTAAAATTTGAAATAATGTAATCCTTCCCTTAGCCCAAATGTAGTTAGTCAGCTGAGACATGTATGAATTCCAAATGAAGATCTGCATGTGGTCTGAGAAATGTTCTAGGGCAGTAATTTGGAATGGAAATCTTTTGGATGACTGTTGACTTGATCATTTTGGTTAATGCAACATTAGAATTAATCTAAAGGGGAAATGGAAGGAATTGGCTTTCTTTTTAAAAAGATAAAGGTACCCCGGCTTCTTACTCTTCTATGCCAGGAAAACAATGAATGAATGAATACTTCTTTTGAGAACGTTGTTTGCAGATAATATGATGCATTGGTTCTAAAGAACCATTCAATTAGTAAAGAACCTTTAAATTATTTTAAACCTTTTTAAGGTTAGTCACATGTACAGACCTTTATCAAACATGGCTCTTTAAAGAAACGAAAGGGTTCTTCTACAGCATCACTCAAAGAACCCTATAAGTCTGAACCTCATGCAGCTGACCCATGAGTGGACCGCCTGGGGGAAAAATAGCTCATTCATTCATCTTGCCACGTTTTGGCAAGCTGATGTTTGGGCCACGGCTTTATGATAAATGAAAGGGGTTTCCATGGCTGCTGTTCATGAACCTGCCTCCTCCTTTTTAACGTTCTACTAATAGAAGGGTTCACTTCAGCTTTATGACTGGGGTCAATGTGATAATAAGCATGGTGGGCTCTAATTCCCTTGAACCCTGATGAAAAGTTTTCATGCAGCAAAACACAGACACACTTTGGGACAACATAGGAAGCTTCCTGGGTGATGTTTGAAATCCAGAAATAGAAATAGCTTATTATTAATTGCTAACAATTTGCAGCAGTGTCCTCTTTGCATGTTACTGTAGAAACGGAAGCTCTTTTTTTCCAAACACCTGTAAGCTTTGAGTTATGATGAGTGCACATATTACAGCTATGTACTTTGTATTCTGTAAAAAAAATAGTACAGCACAAAAAAAAAACAACTATAGAAGGAAACATGGGTTTCCTTCAGTATTTTTCTACAAAGTGAGAAAGTCAGCACACTCTTTTGCATTACAAAGGGTTAAGAAAAACTAATTTTCCAACTTGCGACTACCTGCATACACACGCCATGTGAAGCTGTTGTTTCTTTGGCACTTGCTTTTGGACGGAGGGGAGTGGTGCTGTGTGGTGCTGGTGTAAAGTGCTGACGTGTTCATTTGGGGTAATTAGAGCATCCCACTGGTCTACGTGAAAATTCTAAACTAATGTTTAATTTGTCTCCCGCTCGAAGGCAGGCTTTTGTTATTGCCATGGCAATTAACTTAGTGCAGAGGCTGAGGCATTTCCTGGGATTGTTGTCATTTGCATAGAGCAAATCAGGAGCAGAATCAACTCTCCCTCCCTCCCTCCCTCCCTCTCTCTCTCTCTCTCTCTCTCTCTTCTCCTGCTTAACCAACGTGGCCTAGCAACAGTGGCAACCATGATAGAGTGGGCTTGTGGGAGTGATGTGTAGAGTCGTGGGGGTCGCCCCATACCAGAGCCCCACTCAGTTACCAAAGAGACTGCATTCTGCCCTGACCACAATGAACTGAACTGATTAACCCTATCTTACCTACCATCTACCCAACATTATATTCAGTCACTCTGCCTTTGTCCCCTTTATAAAATCTGCCCCCAGAGCTGTCGGAATGTATACATGTCCATAACGAGCAAAGTGCAAGCTGTCAAACATGTTGATATGTAGCTTCCTTAATGGTTCTCCTATGACACTGCTTAAAGAACCCTTTCAGTCTTTATTTTTAAGAGTGTACAAGTTTAAGAACCAAAAAAAAAAAACCCACATAGAATAGCAGGCCTATGTGAACTCATACATACACGCTTAATCGTGCAGTTTCCTTGTGCAGAATCTTAGCGTCAGCAGTTCACTTCAGCTTACAGCTCCCACTGTCTTCCTATCAGCATCATAAACTGTGACTGCATCTGGTCTGGCATTAACCAAGCTCACGCTGGGGCCAGACTCACACACAGTTAATAAGTGCTCGCCAAGAGAGGCCACACATGTGGGTGCACATCTGATCTGACTTCATATGAATGGAACAGCAACAGCCTGTTGACTGTAAGTGTATGTGCCTGTGTGTGTTTGAGTGTGTGTGTGTTTGTGTGTGCGTGTCGTTTGGTGTCTTGAGGGAGAGGAAGTAGAGAGGCTGGGGCAGCACCTGCTGTAGTCACATGTTTTTCTTTTACGATTCAATTAGCAGTGTGTTAAGAGACCCACCCTGCATCTTCTCAGCCCAGCCGGTAACAACTTTAACCCTTTCCACTGCAAGGGTCCATTTGTGGTCCCACGCAGCAGTTCTTTACTCTCAAGACGATTCCTTTCAGAGGAGTTACTGCTGTCCATTGCAGTTTAAAGGGCTTTCACAGAGGCCCTTTAGTGGATAGAGGATATAAAGTCTACCTGCGGACTGAAACTTAATCAAAGGACAACACAAACCACAGGCAAACATTCATGATGACTTAGTCTTTTTGGCTAATTGCCATTTTTTCTTTTTTTTTTTTGTATGTTCAATTAGTGTGTAAGTGACCCATATCTGCCAAAGAAGTGTGAGAATACGTCCCTGCATGTGCACAATTTTTAATTAAATAACGCCACTTGCATAAACCACAGTACCAGTGTGTGATGATGACAGCAATAGGCTTACGAGCACTAAAATATATCACATTAAAACGCAGAGAAAAAATGAATGAGTGTTCTCACTGCTGTCAGATAGGATTTAGATCTAGATGGTTTAGATCTGATTTGAGAGAGACAGAGAGAGAGACAGAGAGAGGTGTGAAAAAAATCTGATCACATTTAGGAAAATTGTATTGTACCATGCACCTTCAGCTCTGTACTTTAAGAGTAGCCATCCCTCCTATTTTCAGCCGCAGGGTGAAGGGTGATGCCTCACACACTTGGTTGGGACCTTGCTGGAATTCAAACTGGGGTGACAGGAACTCACACCTCTCGGGAACCAATGGCATGTTTAAAGTATATTAAACGTCTGTTCTCTCTCTCTCTCTCTCTCTCTCTCTCTCTCTCTCTCTCTCTCTCTCTCTCTCTCCCTCTCGCTCTCTCTCGCTCTTCATTCCTTTCTAATTCTCTCATTCTGACTCTCCTACCTTATCTTTCTTTCTCCCGCTTATGCATTTACAGTTTCCTTTAGAGAAGCTCTGGTGCTTTCTTATGTAATTGTGGAGGTCAGAAATGTGCAGCTGCAGCAGCCTAGCAGCTCTGACACTGCCCTCTCTCTCTCTCTTTCTCTCTCTCTCTTTCTCTCTCCCCTTCCCAAGTGTTCAGCTTTTCTCAGTATTTCTCTCTATCATATCTCTACACCTCACTATCTCTCATGTTCTCTCTCTAATATAAAGCTCACTTAGGCTCTGCAGTGGTCTCACTCTCTGTCTCTCTGTCTCTCTGTCTCTCTCTCTCTCTCTCTCTCTCTCTCTCTCTCTCTCTCTCTCTCTCGTGCTGTGAGTGTATCTCTTAACAGTCGTGTGAAAAGTTCACAGAAGTGGAGTGTTATGCACATACTTGAATACTTGGTATGGCACAGGTTGTAATAATATACTGTCATAAACTACAACTTTTCTTTTAAAAGGTTTCTTTCTATGATGGGAATTCTTTGATAAACAGTTTTTTGTAAACAAAAGCATGCAAAAGTTTGTATATTCACTGCTTTGATCAATTTATCTAGCCAAACTTTTGCATTAGGGGCAGCAGTGGCCTAGTGTAAGGAGTTGCATCGGAAGATTGTGGGCTTGACCTCACCAATAGGTTGCCCTGAGGTACCCTTTGAGCAAGGAACCGTCCCTGTCACTGCTCCCCGGCGCTTTCAATAAGTGCCCACTGCTGCACTGGTGTTTGTGTGCATGGGTTAAACGCAGAGGTCCAGTATCGTTGCGGTTCACACTTGCTGTGCTGTGACCTCGCAATGACAAGTGCTGTCACTTTCTACTTATATGCTAATGTAAGGTTATGAATGAATGAGTTTGAGTATTGTTTTCTTGGTTTTCCTCTGGGTGCAATTTAAAGACATGCAAGTCAGGTGATGCCCTCGATGCAAGTGTGTTTGTCTATATACAATAATATTGTCATCAATAACACCATTTTCTTTTGCACACATTTGCCACATGTTTATGTTTTCAATGCATTAAATAAAGCAACTAGAGAGTAATTGTGCTTTAACATGTGCAGAAAAAAAAGCTTTCTAAATAAATATATGTACTAAAAAGTCACCAACATTTAATTAGGCCAAACTTTTGCATTTGGCTGAAATGGTCTTTAAATAACCTTTAAATAAATTGCGTTGAGCACTTATCCTTGCTGTTGTTTAAGTTTAGAATGTTTTTGTACCCCGTAAGGAGCCTTTTTCTAACTGTACAGGAATTGTGGTAGGAAATTTTATTTTACAAATTTGTCTTTACATTTTTTGCAAAAAGCTGGGAAAAACTAAAGTGCAGCTTTAGTCATTGATATCAAAATAGGAAATTGATACACTCATGCACGTGCACACACATACACACACGCACACACACACACAGTGTCCTTAGTGATGTTAAGCCAGAGGTAGCAGGGATCAGCTTTCATTCCCACCCAGCCAAACACATTCACACTAACATGAACACACATCTCATCTCTGGTGGTCAAGAAGGGCATCATGTTTTCAGGGCAGGATAGAGTGAACTACAGGAAAGACGGGATATAAAAGCAGAACAGATTTGGGAGCAGAAGGAAAGAGGGGATATTCTGGTAAAAGTGAAAAGAGTTGAGATTTGTGTGTATGAGAAGAAGGGCAAAGGAAGTGTGTTTGTGTGGGGACATTGGAGGGGGTCTGAAGGATGTTATTTCCTCATCTAAGTGGACCATAAAAGTAATTTAATCTGATTGCTACATCTAGAGAGAGGGATAGTAGTGATTGAGTGCTGTGTAAATGATCGCTCCTATGATTAGAACGTCTAAGCTGCTGAATTAAAAAGCAGACGTCCAGGAGTATGCGGTTGTGTGTGTGGGGCCCACGATACAATACTCATCACGATACAGCTGTCACCATTTCATATATCACACAACATTACAAGATGGCAACCACAATTACATTTGAACATTCAGATTTGATCTAGATGCTACAGAAGGAGCCTCTAAGATTTACTATTTCATAGCGCGTATAGGCCCTTTAAATATTTTATCCACTGTGATTGAAGTGTTGCAATGAGGGATTCACTGACATAGGAAGTCTGGGCTGATGCAAATGTCCCATATTTGTCAATGCTGTTATTTATACACAGTAGAAAATGTAATCCACCTACATTTAATTGAAATGTAAGTCTTGAAGTGAATTTAGCCAATTTAGCAGAGTAGCCCAATGCTAATGTAAATGGCAGGTACGATAGTTGTAATCTTTGTAAAGAAACAAATCGTAATTCAGTGATTAATGATAAACATTATCAACATAGAAATAAAATATCAGTGATATTATTTATATTTCTGTGTGTGTGTATGTGTGTGGATTTTGGGGTATTTGTGGGAAGTGTACTGCCATTCCAAAACCCATAGCAGAGTGTGGTAAGACTTGTAATGTTAAGTCTTGCTGAGTGCCAGAGAGTGTTTAGGGCTGAAATATGCCAGCTGTGGCCCTTCTGCCTGTTTTTATTTATTACCCAGGGAAGTTTCTTTTAGCTGAGTCCATAGGCAAATTAGACAAAGGCCTACAGAGACTGTGATGTATAGAGTAATATAGAGAGCTTCTGGTAGCTGCATTTTCTCTGCGTATTTTTGATCGAGCTCGCAGCTGGTGCTGCAGTGTGTAGTGTATGTGAGAGAGAGACAGGCAGCAGAGCAGAAGAGAGAGAGAGAGAGAGAGAGGACTCGACAGAGTAGTGGAGTAGTGGGAGAGAGATGAAGGAATGGAAGGAGAGAGTGAGGGAGAGAGAGGTCAGAGAGGAGATGCAGCTGTGCTCTTGGCATCCCTCAATGGCTCTGGGCAGGAGGCTGGACCCAGCTCATTTCCTGAAGTAAATATGCCCTCTCTCTCTCTCTCTCTCTCTCTCTCTCTCTCTCTCTCTCTCTCCTCTCTCTCTCTCTCTCTCTCTCTCTCTCTCTTCACTCTCTTTCTCTCACCTCACCTCTCTCTCTCTCTTAGCCCCTCTCTCTCTCTCTCTCTCTCTCTCTTCCTCTCTCTCTCTCTCTCTCTCTCTCTCGCTCCCTCACTCTCTCTCTTCTCTCACTCTCTCTTGCTCTCTCTCTCTCCTCTCGCTCTCTCGCTTTTCATCTTTCTCTAATTCCTCTATTCTGAATTCTCCTACCTTATCTTTCTTTCTCCCGCTTATGCATTTACAGTTTCCTTTAGAGAAGCTCTGGTGCTTTCTTATGTAATTGTGGAGGTCAGAAATGGAAGCAGCCTAGCAGCTCTGACACTGCCCTCTCTCTCTCTCTTTCTCTCTCTCTCTTTCTCTCTCCCCTTCCCAAGTGTTCAGCTTTTCTCAGTATTTCTCTCTATCATATCTCTACACCTCTCACTATCTCTCATGTCTTCTAATATAAAGCTCACTCTAGGCTCTGTGCAGTGTCTCAATTTCCGTCTCTCTGTCTCTCTGTCTCTCTCTCTCCTCTCTCTCTCTCTCTCTCTCTCTCTCTCTCTCTCTCTCTCTCTCTCTCTCTCTCTGTCCCCTTAAACACAGCTCACACGGTTAGCAATTGAAATAGATGTCTATGCTTAGTTTCTAGTTTCTGTTGAAAGTGAATCTTAATGGCCCATCTGAAAGGACTGTATCTCTGAGCGCTTAGTCAAACGAAAGCGTTCATGCAGAAATGCTAATGTTGTTACAGTAAGAATGAAAGAAAGCTAATAGCTGTTAATAGAGATTTTGGAAAGGCTAAGTTAATTTGTGAAAGTGAAAAGTGAAAGTGACTATTCTTGTCATTGTGAAACGCAGCACAGCACAACACAACGAAATTCAACCTCTGCGTTTAACCCATACACACACGCGAAGCGGGGGCAGCTATTGAAAGCGCCTGGGGAGGAGTGACGGGAGCGGTACCTTGCTCAAGGGTATCTCAGGGCAACCTACTGGTGAGGGAATCGAACACACAATCTTCAGCCACCGCTGCCACTAATGTGGACCACATTAGCTTCATTACCTAAAGTTCTCCTTTAACCCCTTCAATTTCTGGATTATGATGCAGTTTAACCTTAAACTGTTAATCTTATTATGTATTATTCTTACTGTTCGCCATTCTCCTTACCAGTCATTTTTCTCCCTCTTTATGGTGTATTTGGATGAAACACTTTGAACTGCCTTCATTGCATAAAAAGTGCTATAAATAAAGTTTATTATGATTATGTGTGTGTGTTCTTGTGGTGGTTTCCTTGCCTGTCCTGTCTTGAGGGTTTGGGTGTGGAGACAGGGTGTCTGACCACTGATCGCTACAGCTGGAAATCCCACTGACCGTTTCACCGGACTCTGGCCAACAGTTCTCTCTGCATTGTCCTCTGATTGTCATGTGTATGATTTTTCTGCATGTGCAAAATCTCGTCCTAATTCAAATAAGCATGACTGGTCTTCAGACATACTATAAACATTTATAATAAACATTTTCCACATTTAAACATCCACCAAACTGCTTATTATTAACTTCCATTAACCAGATGTCAGTCTAATCAGGATCAATAAGCCAGTAAGAAGGCTTGTTCTAAAATCTAGACTGGAGATTGTCTTGTTACAAACATCCACATCTATCGAATAAAAAAAATAATCACAAATATACAATATATAGTGGTGCCTGTTTACGGCTATTAGAAATTAAATTATTTCCAGTGTTCTCCAATACTGACAAGTTCTATTTCAAAGGGAATTTAATAATATTAGCTAATATAATTTAATACTTTAGAAGCACATTTTCTTTTAACAAAAGACAATTACGTTAGTTTTGTTTTAGTTCATTTGAGTTTAATAAACCAATAACAAACCACTGGGTGAGGAGTGGAGTGGAGTTCAGGAAACTTTCTGGCAGATTAAATCACTTGCTCTTTATCTCTCTGTTGTGGTTGATATACACTTCAAGATTCTTGCTGTCTTGCCCTTGTGTGTGTGTGTGTGTGTGTGTGTGTGTGTGTGTGTATGTGTGTGTGTAACAGAGAGGCCCTCTCGGCAGGACTTTTTTCTTTTTGCCTGTGCATTCTGTCACTTAACCTCCCCTCAGGCTATAAAGGTGTATTAACAGCACACACTACCTGTCACACACTCCACAGACACATCAGTGTGAGTGCTGTCACATGCTTGCCTGGTCCACAGGAACACATGCCCATGCCAGGCTCATGGCTTTATGACTGTGTTTTTATGGTTTTATTTCCCAGAGAGTGTCAGATAAGTGGGTTTGTCATTAAAAACCGATGGCCGCTGTTCTGCTCTTATCAGGCTGATAGCGCTGCTTTTATTCTCCTTTTTTTTCACTCTGCCTTGTTTGTTTGGTAAATGCTGCCTTTCACTTCTGTGCTGCCCAGGTGTTTGCAGTGCCTCCGTGGGAGGGAAAAGCCAGTTGTATTGCATATCTGAAGCACACACACACACGCACGTGCACACATGCACACACACATCACAGTGCATGAAAGGGTGTGTCTGTTTTGTTTTTCTGCAAGACACCTGCTCAGCCATGTGCCTGAACAACCAGCCCCTTCTGACTGCATAAACACCACATATGCCAGTGTGTGTTTGTGAATGCAAGTATCACCGTGTGCGTGTACATGTGTGTGTGTGTGGGGGGGGTTGGGGGAGACAGACGCATCTTAGCTTTGTCCCCTGCTAGACAGATGTACAGATGCATAGTCTGAAAAAAAAAACATTTTGCCCCCCCATCTCTCTCTGAGCAGCTGCACATAATCAGGATAATGTATCTGTAGCTTCAGTGAATCTGACCCTGGTACTGTGGTGACTCTCTATTACTGTTCATTACCACCAGGTCCAGCTTTTCTCCACTTGTCTGCTCATCATTCAGATCGGTCAGTGTGGATCACTTTCAGGCCCTGACGTCCCTGCAGCGCTGCATCTCATGCAGATCATTGTTGCCTCAGGAAGTTCACCTTTAGATATTACTATTGATACCAACAGCATCTTGTAATTTTATATCAATTATTTAGTGCTCAAAACATATTGAAAACAAACAGATCAATTTAGTGGAGATTGCAGCTTGTACACTTTCATTCAATAACACATTTCTTAAAGGTTTTTCAGATGGGTGTAGTCGTTTGCTATGTTTTTGTTATTAAAACACACAGAAAAAATCAAGAGTGTAGATTTGACCCGTCAATACAGAATGCAGACTGAATGTAAGTGAACTTTTCTACATCCACTATAATAACTGTAACATTTACGGGTTAATAACTTTCCCTTTTTGCGGTTTTCCCCCAACAAGAGCTGTCATTTTCCTGCGTGAAAGACAACAAGAAGTAGATTAAAAGACCACTTTTTCCTCTTAATAGGGGCGAGTACAATAAAAGAGGAGCCGAATTATCATCTTTTGGTGGGCAGGGGAAAGAAAAAAAAACTGCATCACTTGGCTATTGTTATTGAGAGGTGATTAAGTATGCCTATAGCTTTGGATGACTGCAGGGCGCACATGCACAGCAAAATTAATCACCTGTCATTTGGACTGATTATTAATGAAGAAATCCTTTGCGCATGCGAACGGCACAGGACAGTACCCCATTTCCATTGTATGAGCAGCGGGAAGGAGGAATGATAATGCTCCGGAGCCGAGCGTGCGCGCGCGTGTGTGCACTGCGCATATTCTGCACACAGTTAAGAGGTGGCCATGGGGAGCAGCAGGCTTTAATTGTGTTTGTCTTGGTTCAGGAACTCAGGCTGCTGCCATTTTGTGCCTTCGGTTGTTAGTGGCCAAATGTATTGCTTTCGGAGCTCTGAAAGAGGAAGAGAAACCGCAGGCAGAGAATATGTTTGCATATATATGCACTTTATACAACACTAATGTGGTTTCACCTGTGCTTAAAGGAATATTCCAGCATTTAATAACTAAACTGCTTACTGCTGGAACTGTACTGTATGGGTGTGATTGGGCTGGAGTTTATGAGAAATCATTTCCTTCCTTTTAGAACAGAAAACCTCAAAACACAGTCACACTGTGGTGAGGCATGCCTATTAGTGAGAAGCCTTCAATTTGGACCATAGATGTCGAATTCCTAAAAACAAAATAATGCTATGCTGGTTTCTGCTAACATCCCTATGCAATTCTTGGTTAGCACTAAGAGAATGGCATGTCACTGCATTTTTTTTACTATGTTGATGGATAATCTGACACACTAGACTTTCCATTCCACTTGTCAAAGCTTAACAAATGGAAAGATTGATCAGCTGTATCTACATAGAGCAGAAAATGAAACAGATTGAATCATTTTAATTACAAGATTTTAACTGTTGTTAAGAGTTAGACTTAATTATGAAGTGAGAGTAGCCCTGCAGAAGTCGCTGAGCTTAAAATAAAACAGGATTTTGTTAAAAATAGAGGTACTAATAATGAAAGAATTGCATTTTGTTAGTTTGCAGAGATCATTAGGCCCTATTGCAAAGCCTAGTAGGCCTTTAGATTCGTTAGAGTAGTCAAAGCGTGTTTAATTATTACAATTATAATGAATAGAAATAAAATAAGCATCAAGTTTATTTGTCCAGTTTACTTTTTTATTAAGAATTAAGATCTTTTTTGCTCTGGGCACCAAAACAGAGTAGAGTTCTTCTACATTTGTCTGTTTGGAATTGTGTTGTGTCTTTGGCGACTGTAGTGAACTGAAGTGTCTCCTAGTTTTGGTTTGTGGTGGGTAATATTCCTTTGTCAGTGTATGTATTGCCTGTGAACAGAGTAACAGCCTTGGGCTGCATGGCGCACAGACTCAATCTGATTAGACCTTTACAGGCTTTACTAGAGGGGGAGTATACGAACTAGGCAGCAGCCGGGAGGCTCAGAATGAGGTGGGGTGGGAGGCAGGGGATTTAAGTGTGAGGGAAAGAGAGATGGATAATAAGAAAATGATCCAGGGAGAGGCAAAGTGAGAGAGGCTTTTAAAATCAATATTTGGGGAAAAAACATCAAATTTACACAATTTTGCACAATAGTTGAAATGTGGCCAAGACATTTTTTGTGTCCAAAGCCTGTTTTTGCACTGGAGAAATGAGACTTGCACTTAACCTGCAATAGAAGCATATACCCCAGTCAGCTTGCCCAAATCGCTCAGTTCCCGTTGCTACATTTAAATGTGGAAAAAGGTGCACACAAAAGCACAGATTGCTCCTGCGGTCCTAGTTTTTTTATTTTGTTTTATTTTAGTTTTATTTTTACATTTTTTTTATTCGATATTAGTTTTATAGTGTCAGAAACCACATGAACCAGCATGAGATGACTTAAAAACTCAGTCTAGACATTACCACTGAGTGATGCATGACATTTCTCATCTGAACTCGAATTAAAGTACACATGGGGCAAAGCGCTGAAAGCAAAAAAGGCTGACAGTAAATAAATAGTACAAATAAAAATAAAATGACGAAAATGATTGCTGTAAATAGGCTACCATATGTGCCAAAAGAACCCTAACAGGGAGCAACAACTCATCCAAGGTAATAAATTGTAATGATTTTTTAGTAATGATTTTGTACTTTGATTCTGTTGTTTGTAATTTTTTCATCATTTTAGACACTGGCTGTATATAGCGTCAGTGTGCTTGTTTGGAACTTCTGTTCTGCTTTTGTTGTTTTGCAGTCTTCTGTGTATCGAGCAGTGGGTTGTGTGTAGGAGCTGTATATCAGGTCTGTAAGGGAGAAGTTCTTAAGCGTTGTTCGTCTGTTGATTCTTGATATTTCTTGATATGAGTTGTGATTTTAGGTTAGCTGTCTAATGTTTCATGTAGATCCACAGGTCTGACATTTTCAGTGTTTTAATGCTGTCATTCTAAGCCAGACAATGTATCTTTATCACAGTCTCTCATTTTCATCACCTTTCATTAGATGTAAAATCTTTTGCATGAGATGATTGTAAAGCCTTTCGTAACTCTATGCCTATTTCTTTGTTTTTTGCTTCCCTCAGATGACTTTCTAGTGATTCAACTTTAAATGCATATCTTTTGCTATGAGGTGGCTTAAGCTCCCATTGCTTTTGATTGGAAATAAAAAAGATTTTTTTTTTTTTTTGCCAAAATGGCAAACACTGTATGGTTTCTTTAATACAGTGAAATACAGTGATCATTAGGGAGAGGTGTGTGTGTGTGTGTGTGTGTGTGTGTGTGTGTGTGTGTGTGTGTGTGTGTGTGTCATTGGGTTGGAGGGTGCAGTGCTATAGATTTATCAGGTCTGTGCTAGAGAGAGCCCCAACAGCCCAGGTCTCTGAAGCAGAAATAAAAAAAAGCAGAGTGTGTGAAGGCAGGGCTATCGAATGGCCAAGTCGTGTGAGAGTTCTGACGATATGCCCAACGACCCCCCCCCAGGCCCCGTGCTGACCCGCCAGCTCGCCTGTCTGATAGCTCACTGGCGTCTGTTGCTTTAGCACATAGCCATCACACAGAAGTATCTCACAAACACACACACACACACACATGCGCACACATACACACAGCTGTGAGCTTTATGCCAGTGCTGGACAGCTCAATAAATCAGACTCCACTGAGTAATGTAGTTACTGTGGACTAGGTACACTGTAACAGAGGTACTTAGCCCTGGTCATGGAGCAGCCCTGCTTTATATTTCTTCTTAGAATTTACTTAATAATCTTAAGATTGATACAGTATCCGCCCTGAATAACGGACAGAGCTGGACGAAATACTAATGTTGTGATTGTATTTCCTGATTATAATTAAATCAAATCTGACATGCATTAAAAATGCATGGTGAATTACTAATGTGACTTGGTTGAAAATTTTCCTGCATTATTTACAACAAAATAATTTAGCTATTACCTGAAAGCCATAATTCATCAAAACAGAATGTTCACAGCACACAGTAAAAGCACTGGGATTAGAGGTCTTATTTATGTTGCTGCAATGATTGTGCAAACTGCAAAAACTAATATTGTAATAATGAATAAAAATGTACACGTTTTATTAAAGCAAATATTACTTATATAATTACAAGAGTGCAGAATAGAAGTATAGGCCCACAATCAGGACTTTAGGGTTAAGTATTTAAACAGAACCTCAGCTTGTTCAGGCCAGGCTTCATAGTTTACACAATGCACTGTGTGCACAAGGCAAGTGAGTATTGTGAGGGAACCTGAAACCTGAATGTTTCACAAAGGAACAGTGAGTGTGAACATTCTCAGGGGAATACGTGTGTGCACAATTATTATGCAGCTGTTAGTGCAGAATTATTACACAACTAAATGAAAAATTATTATTTTCCCATCTCACTTGTTTATTTTCATCTGTTAAAGTGAGAATAATTAACAAACAACTCAAAATTTACAGATAAATATTTCTGACTTTTAAAAATAAAATCAGTGACCAATAAAGCCACCCTTATTTTCAATAACGGTCATAATCCTTCCATTCATGGAGTCTGTCAGTTTCTTCATCTGTTGATGATCAACTATTTGTTCAGGAGCACCCACAGCCTGCCAGACTCTGTTCAGAGAGGTGGACTGTTTTCCTTCTCCATAAATCTACTGTTTAAGAAGGTTCACAAGTTCTCAATAGGAATTAGGTCAGGTGAGGGAGGGGTCATGTCATTATTCTTTCTCTAAGGTCTTCACTGGTTACAGAGTGGAGAGGTTTCATGCATGTGATGGAGGATTGTCCTGCATAAACATCATGGTCTTCTTGAAGAAAGCATCTTCCAAAAACTGGCAATAGGTTTATGAGTTAATTTTGAATCCATCTTCATCCCAAAAAGGTCCAACTAGCCCATCTTTAAAGATACCAGCCCATTCCAGTATTCCCATTCCCCCACCTTGCTGGTGTCTGGGAAAATCTTTGGTGGTTCTTTTATAAGAATTGCACTGTATCAATCTATACTCTCCAATACAAAATCTTGATATTGAAACCTAAGTTTTAAAATTAGTTTTTAACTGAAGATCTAAAGCATCTAAAGGCTGGCTTTCTTCTCCCTTTCCCTTTGGCTGTTCCCATTAGGGTACCACAGTGGATTATCAGTCTCCATTTCATCCGGTCCTCTGCATTTTCATCTTTCACCACAACTGTCTGCATGTCCTTTTTCACCACATCCATAAACCTCCTCTTTGGTCTTCTTCTTCTCCTCTTGCCTGGCACCTCCGTCCTCAGCATCCTTCTCCCAATATAATCCTTGTCTCTTTTCTGAACATGTCCAAACCAATGCAACCTCTCCTCTCTGACTTTGTCTCCATTATTCTGTACTAAGCCTGTACTGTATATTGTACTAATTGTGTTTAAGCCCTGTAAATGTAGCCATTGGTACAAATGTGGCAGCTTTATGCATCCTTTTAGGTCACTCTTGCAGACTCTCTGGATGCTCTATCAGTTCAACATTTGGCTTCCCCTAATTGCACATGTTACAAGATATTCTGGATAAGAGTATCCTAAATGAGTGTCCTAAATGAATAAAGGAAAATGTATTACTACACAGACACACACCAAATTAGAATCTGAAACCTAAAAAAATATATATCTAAACATCAATTTTCTGAACTGCTTATCCTAACCAGGGCCGTGGGTACTGCTAGAGTTTATCCCAGCACATGAAGGCAGACAAACAAGCAAACACACGCTCACACCTTGGGGCAATTTAACATCTCCAATCCATCTGGTTGGTAATTGATTGTGGGAGGCAGTGACATAGAGAACATGCAAGCTTCACACAGGTCTACTCACCACAGACTTCTACACAGACTGATGGTGTTCATTGTCAAGTATAAAGCATAAAGTAGAAAGAACCCCATACTTAGGGATTAAAAACTTTGTGCTGAATTGAAAAGAATGTAGATTGGCACAATTTCACTAGTGGTCTCAGAGTTTTGGATCTAAGTGCATGTGATTTGCTGTTTTTCCTACATTAATGGTGGTGGTGATGTGTTTTTGTTCTGTGCAAACTTCAAGTATGTAGCAAGTTCTTGTTCTGGCACTGGACACACACGCATGCACACACACCGACAGACTGGTCAGCTGTGCCCAAGCTGTTAGAGAAGCTGCTTGGAAGAGTGTTGCTGGTTGCAGGCTTTGGCGCTCTGTTTGGCCCCTCAGTCTGACTGTGGGAGTGCGAGTGGCAGTTAGGACTTTTTCTTTATCTTTTTTTTTGTCTCTAGATCTTTCCTGAAGCAGAGAGCCCTTTACGTGACCCACATACTTGTAGAGGCTGCTTGAGAGGGTGTTGGAGTGATGGAGTGAGGGGAGAAGAAAACAGAGAGAGAGAGAGAGAGAGAGAGAGAGAGAGAGAGAGAGAGAGAGAGAGAGAGAAAGTGTGTGTGTGTGTGTGTGTATGTGTGTGTGTGTGTGTGTTAGGGTCATGGCTGACACAGCACCCTGGAGGCTCTCTGGTAGACGGGCGCCACTGTGAGGAGAGAGGAGGGTCAGTCAGCAAGGAGACCACTCTCTCCCACTCTCAGCCTGAACTCAGGTTCAAAACAGGTTCTCAGCAAACTACACTGTCAGTCCCAGACAAAGTGACAATAACTCTGTGTGTGTGTGTGTGTGTGTGTGTGTGTGTGTGTGTGTTTGTGTGAGAGGATGCACTGTGCTGGTGCCCTGCCTTTGTTTGGTTAGCAGGGCTAATGTACAGCCATGTGATCTATGGTGGCCTGTGGAGTGTGGCCTTGTGCTGCTCTGTCTTCACCCTTTTACTACACAGAGGGAGCAGTGAGAGATGAGAATGGAGTGAGGAACATATATGTGTGTGTGTGCACACATGAGGATTTTGTGTGTGTGTTTGTTAAATCTACAACATTGCACACAGTGTGACATAACACACGGCACAGTTCCAACTCACCGGATCATTTAACGTCTACAGTTTCCTATTATGTAACAGAGGAACTATTCAGATGTGTTCTTAATCCGACATGCCATGGCAATCACAGAAAGACTTTTTCCAGTAGAGCAGTGTGTACGTGCTATATGTGTATTAATAGATAGTCTATCTATTTATTTACAAAGTTGGGTAAAGAAGAAAAACAGCTGAAAACACCCTGTCATAGTGCTACCTTTATTTTTCCAGTAAAGATGGAATTTGTCATATTACGTCACAGTAATTATCAAACATGTTGATTGGTTGAGAGGCATTCTGGGAGTGGCAATATCTCAGGAAAATGGTACTCTGATTTGCTCAAATTTGCTCTTTTTATTTTACTCTGATTTAAACTATTTCAGTATCACACCTTTCCCTTCCATAACCTAGCAACCACAGCCAGCTGCCTAAAAAATGAAGACTACAGCAAAGTTTATTCTAAGTATCAAGCCTTTCAAGACTGTGAGAAATAACATCTTGTCATAATGCCAGCAAACTATAACAAAACCCAAATGCTTATAAATGCTGTCGCCTCCAGATGCTACTGGCACAATCCCACTAATGCTGCCTTTATGAAAATATGAAAGATATGGAAAAACAACACATCTTTTTACAGTTGAAGGGTAAATTAATTGAAGCTTTGCTGCTTTACACTATTTGAGAATGCCAGCTATTTAAAAACATGCTACATTTACTTTTATGATTTAAAAGAACATTTTATTTTTTTGGCGAGAACTATTTCAAAGCTTGGTTTCTTGGTTTCACACAAGATTTAGCAGAGAAGAGGTCATCATTCCTTCTTCCCTTCTATCTATCTCTCACTATCCTGGGAATGCTAATGACGGAAAGGAAGGAGCAGAGAAAGTGACAGCGTGGTCAGCACTTTTCCTGTGTGTTTAAAGCACACACACAGAGGGAGATGCTCTAGAGGCCTTGAAATGAAAAAGTGTGACCACAGTGGGAGGATGTCTGAGGGCCTATTTTAAAAGTTTGACAAAGATTTTTTGCGTTCAGAAAAAAATGTAAACAGCTTTCATCAGGGGGGCTCTGTGGACTGGCCTGCTGACCCTACCCTTCACCCCTGATGTGGAGCAGTCTTTCTACACTCCTCCCTTTTCCATTCCAATACATTCTTCTTCTTCTTCTTCTTCTTCTTCTTCTTCTCTTTTTGCAACCATGATACTTATTTTTATAGGTATAGGTAAAGAATTTTGATTGTAATTGTGTCTCACATGACCTTTCTGACAGTGCAAACACAAACACATGTGAATATACATTAAAAGCCAGCACAATGCATATATAGTTGTAGAAAAATCACATAGAAAGCTGCAGTGCCACATGCTGATCCATTTTACTGCAGCCAAAACGTTGCATGCATCCAACTCACTCTGGGCCAAAGTTTAATGAGTTAAAGAAGACGGACTCAGTCTTGCTGGCGTTTACAGGGTTAAACTGCAGATGTCGTATAGCATGGAGACCTCTGTAGTTCATCCAAGGCCTGCATTGTTTATTAAAAAGGCACCAAGGGAGTGTTAGCCATAGCTGCGTTGCTGGGCCATGATGATATAAAAATTAAAACTGATCTTAGGGGAGAGAAAGATCCACAGATCTCCTTTCATGAGAAAGTGAAAGAGGCGAGTGTGAGGTGGACAGAAGAGGGCCTGCCCAAAATTTCCATCCGTTAAAACCATAATATTTCTCACCATACATGCGAAGTATTTCTTATTCTGAAGGCTTTTGGGGCCTAATGGAATATAGTCCTAATCATGGCCAGTCTACAAACCATAAAGCTCAGCTCATAAAGTCATTTAGTAGTGTCTCCATTAAAATCAAAAATTTAGCTTAACTTCTCCATTAACTCCAATATGCTTTAGGAAGTCTGGACTTTGTTGCTGGCTTTGTCTGTTCTGTTTGATGAACCAAGGCAGAGGCAGAGCTTGATATTAGCAGTTTTTCCTCTATTGTGGTGAGAAAGTCACTGTGTGTGTAGGTGAAAGGCTCTGAGGACTGTATGGGAGGGAGCGGAAAAGCTGTGTGTTCACATGGCGAAGCACCGACTGACGAGCGTCTATACTGAAGGTCAGCCGTGATGGATGCATCCT